>JAEQML010077862.1:0-12694 GCA_016904865.1 Pissodes strobi | reverse complement strand
GTTGTAATTCTGTTAAGAACCCACGGGAAAAACGTAACATTTGGTGTCAGAAGTCGGATTGTGAAGGGACCGGACTTGCGAAGTATTTTTCGAGGAAAGAAGAGGTACAAGTACGTCAACGAGACCGTTTGATTGGTGGATTCTGGTAAAAGTTTATAACATTCTATGGTCAATACAAGGCAACAAACAGCAGAAATGGAGCAAATTAATAAAATGTTGGCCGATTTCATGGAAAATCTAAATGCTGAGAGACAAATAGAACAGGACCGGCTGCAGAAAAATTTTCAAGATCAAGAAGATAAAAAGCAAGCGGATCGGGAAGAGGATGAACGTAAAAGGCAAGCAGAACAGGACCGGCTTCAGAAAATTTTGCAAGACCAAGAAGACAAAAGACAAGCAGAACAGGACCGGCTTCAGAAAATTTTAAAAGACCAGGAAGATAAAAGGCAAAAAGAACAGGACGACCGGCTTCAGAAAATTCTGCAAGATCAAGAAGATAAAAGACAAGCGGAACGGGAACAGGATGAACGTAGAAGGCAAGCAGAACAGGACCGGCTTCAGAAAATTTTACAAGATCAAGAAGATAAAAGGCAAGCAGAACAGGAACAGTTGCAGAAATGGATGCTGGATGTAATTGTAGGCGAGCAAGGAAAATTACAGAAAATATTGGACGGGCAAAATGAGAAATTTGAAAAAGAAGTAAACAATATACAAAAAGAAGTTGTAACTGTACAAAAAGAAGTAGGAGACGTACAGAAAGAAATGAAGAATCTACAAGCAGAAGTTTCCAGACTAAAAAATCAAGGATCCACCGAGAGGGTATTCGGCACAGGACAACATATTAAACCTCCACCCTATGACGGTCAAACATCCTGGACAATGTACAAAAGGCAATTTGAAGCCGCTGCTGTTGCCAACGGTTGGAATAATGAAGAAATGGCTACATCACTAGTGGTAGCGCTTCGTGGATCTGCCCTGGAACTACTGCAGACAATTCCCATCAGCCAACAGGGGAAATATGACATACTTGTAGCTGTCCTGGAGAGACGATTTGGCGACCAACATAGAAGACAGCTCTATCAGGCACAAGTTAAGTCCCGACATCAGAAGCCTGGTGAAAACCTGCAAGAATTTGAGGCAGACATTAGACGTCTCATTCAATTGGCCTACCCGGGAGCAACAGAAGAATTTCAAGAGGAACTTGCTGCCCAATATTTCGTGGATGGTATTAGAGATCCAGAAACTCAGAAAATGCTACGCCTAGCCAAATTTGATAACAGCAGCGAAGCTTTGGGTCGAGCCCTAGAAATCGAGGCGGCCTGTAACATCTCCAAGCCAAAAATCAGGGCCGTATCCATCCAGGAAGAAAAGCCCACAAACAGCTGTGAATTAACTGAGATGGGCGAAATTTTGAAGAAATTAACGGAAGTTCTTCAGGCCACAGGGAGATTTCGGGAGCCAATGGAAGATAGGCCACGTAACCGAAATACATCAAGTCAGTGCTATAGATGTGGCAGGACTGGGCATTTCAAAAGAGACTGCCGAGTACAACTACGGTCTAGATCTCCATCCAGAGACGCTAGGGCCTCCAAGTCAAATCAGGAAAACTTCAATTAGTCAACATTGCGGGGCGGGTGTTGGCTAAAGAAGATAAAGCCCCCAGGATCGTCTCCATAAAAAGCCTAGGAAAAGCCGCCGACAGTCTAACAATTACAGGAAAGATCAACGGAAGAGCCATAACAATTACTATTGACACTGGTGCGGCGGTATCTTTGATAAGGTCCAACAGAGTGAATAGAGTAGAAGTTCTACCCATATCAAAGAATGTAGTTTTACGTACAGTTACCGGTGAGACAGCTGAAGTACTTGGGGAAATGGATATCGAACTTCAACTGGGACGAATTAAACTACACCACACAGTGTTAGTCGCCGACATCGAGGACGAATTTATTTTGGGGATGGATCTCATCGGTCAACATGGATTCTCTTTTGACAACAAGCTTAATCTTCTGAAGTTTGGCACCGAAGAGTTCATCTTTAACAAAACAGACGATGGCACACCGACTAAAGTAGTGGCGGCATGTACTGTCAGAATAAGCGGAAATACCGAGCAGATAATTTTTGGGAAATTGGAGAAGGATTTTGGAGGCTGCATCGGACTTATCCAACACCACGATTTGCCTTGCAAACACCTCGTAGGCAAAGCACTAGTCAAAACCGACGGCGAAATACCGATAAGGATAGCAAATATTTCATCCAATTCCATCAAAATCAATAAAGGAGATGTAATAGCCACTTGCGAGCCGGTGCAGTGGGTAACCAGTTGCGAAACGCAGTCAGAAGTAACACCCTCAACATCACCTAAGGAAGTCCTAGAACATTTCCAGAAGTCGTGGCAACATCTGTCTTCCGAAGAACTGAAGAGAGCTACACAATTTATCAAAGAGCAGAGTACAGCCTTTGAAAAGAAAAATGGCAATACTGGAAGAACGAACATCATAAAACATAAAATCGACACTGGAAGTGCTCACCCCATACGACAGCATCCTCGGAGGCTACCAGTGACGAAGCAGCAAGAGGTTACCACATTAGTGGATAAAATGCTTGAAGATGGAATTATTGAAGAGTCATCAAGTCCATGGTCATCTCCTGTTGTCTTAGTCACCAAGAAGGATGGGACTACCAGATTCTGCGTGGACTATAGAAGGCTCAATGACGTCACCAAGAAGGACAGCTATCCACTTCCCAGAATTGACGACACGTTGACGACACTAGCAGGTTCTCATTGGTTCTCAACACTCGATCTAAAGAGCGGATACTGGCAAGTAGGCATTGACGAACAGGATAAGGAAAAGACTGCCTTCTCTACCGGAAGTGGTTTATATCAGTTTAAAGTTATGCCCTTCGGATTATGCAATGCCCCCGCTACTTTTGAGCGTCTTATGGAAGTTGTTCTACGAGGCCTAACTTGGAAGACATGCCTGGTCTATCTTGATGATATAATGGTAATGGGAAAAACTTTCGAAGAGCACCTACAAAACCTGCATGAAGTTTTTACTAGGATCAAGAATGCTCAGCTCTTACTGAATCCAAAGAAATGTTTTCTCTTCCAACAAAAAGTTGAATTTCTGGGACACGTCGTGTCATCAGAGGGAATCCAAACTGATCAACGAAAGATAACAGCAATCAAAGACTGGCCTCGTCCTCGCGACAAACACGAACTGCGGAGCTTCCTTGGTTTATGTACTTATTATAGAAGATTTGTCGAAGGATTTGCAAATATAGCTGCACCTTTACATAAGCTCACTGAAGAACGAGCAAATTATAACTGGGATCATAACTGTGATTCTGCGTTCAGGAAATTAAAAGCGGCTCTATGTTCTAGTCCAATATTGGGATATCCGGAACAAAAGGGTAAATTTGTATTGGACACAGACGCCAGCAACACCGGCATCGGAGCAGTTTTATCTCAAGTACAAGCAGGAGAAGAACGGGTTATCGAATACTACAGTCGAACACTTTCGAAACCTGAACGTAACTACTGTATAACCCGAAAAGAGCTTTTGGCAATAGTACGATCTGTTGAGCATTTCCATCAATATCTATATGGGCAAGAATTTCTGATAAGGACTGATCATGCAGCACTTAAATGGCTTTTGGATATGAAACAACCTGAAGGACAGGTAGCCAGGTGGCTTGAAAAGTTACAACAATATAACTTTAAGGTTAAGCACAGAGCAGGGAGATTGCATAATAATGCAGATGCTTTATCCAGAAGACCATGCGCGGATAATTGTAAGCATTGCCAAAGAGTAGATCAACGAGAAGGAATTACTCCGATTAGGCTAACGAAATTTGAGGTTGATCAGCAGTGGACCACCGAGCAACTTAAAAAGGATCAGCTTGAAGATAGTGAAATAGCACTATTGCTAAGAGCTAAAGAAGAACAGCAACCAAGACCAAGCTGGAGCGAGATATCAAATAAAGGACTTGTTTTTAAAACTCTGTGGGCTCAGTGGGACTCCCTGGTGGTGGAAAATGGACTTCTTAAACGAGCCTGGGAAAGCGCCGATGGCAAAGTAGTGAAGACACAGTTAGTGGTACCAAGGAGGAAGATATCGGAAGTTCTGGAAGAAGTTCATAATGGAAAGTCTGGTGCTCATCTCGGAGTGAACAAAACGATTGACAAGATTCGCGACAGATTTTACTGGGTCAACTACTGCCAGGATGTGAAATCGTGGTGTCGGCAGTGCTCAACCTGTGCCGCAAGCCAAGGACCCAAAACAAGATCTAGGGGCAAAATGAAACAGTATAATGTGGGCCTACCGTTTGAACGTATCGCCATTGACGTAGCTGGCCCTTTCCCAGAAACAAATAATGGTAACAAGTACATTTTAGTGGCAATTGACTACTTCAGTAAATGGCCTGAAGTCTTTGCAATCCCCAATCAAGAAGCTGTTACCATAGCAGAGGTCCTTGTGAATAACCTATTTAGCAGATTTGGTGTTCCGTTAGAGCTGCATTCAGATCAAGGACGCAACTTCGAATCCAAGGTTTTCCAGAAAGTCTGTGATTTACTCAACATACATAAAACACGGACTACCGCCTTACATCCACAATCAGATGGCATGGTTGAGAGGTTTAACAAGACCATTGAAGAACATTTGTCAAAAGTTGTAGATGAACATCAGAATGATTGGGACCAACACATACCACTATTTTTAATGGCCTATAGATCAGCAGTCCATGACACGACAGGACTAACACCAGCCATGGTTTTATTTGGAAGAGAACTCCGCTTACCCTGCGACCTATTATTCGGAACGCCAGACAACCAGGATATGGAAATTCAAGACTACGCGGACTCCCTTAAGGAAAAGTTACTATACATCCATGAATTAGCCAGAGAAAACACGGAGAAAGCCAGTGACCGAATGAAGACACGATATGATCTCAAAGCTAATTCTATGGGATTTCAGATGAACGATAAAGTCTGGTTATATAATCCGCAAAGGAAGAAAGGAAGATCTCCCAAGATAACGCCAGTATGGGAAGGACCCTATACAGTCATCAAAAGAATTAATGACGTTGTGTATAGAATTCAACGTAGTCCCAGAAGCAAACTGAAAGTTGTTCACCTCGACAGACTGAAAGCATATCACGGACATGAAGTATCTGATCGGGACGATCAGATTTAAGAGGGAGGCAATGTCACGACTAACAACCGTCCGAACGTTTTTGCGCTACCGTATAGAACTAGCCGCCGCCCGTGCCGCTCGCTTCTTTGTCTGTATGACTCATCGCCCGGCCGGTAGCGAAGATTCGGGATCGCTGGAATTATCTCGATGGCCTCGTCGAGATCGTATAGAGTGGCCTCGGAATACTTCCCGAATATTCGTGATAGATTGGAGATTATATATAAGCAGACCTAAGGCGAATGTTAGGCAGTTCAGTTCAGTTAATCATTGAGTGTTGAATAGACATTAGTTGTAAAGTTATAAGAGTAGTATAGAGTGTTAAATTGTATACAGTGGTAGTGAATAAAGAGAGTATTAGTTGAAAATAGCAAAGTTGTAATTCTGTTAAGAACCCACGGGAAAAACGTAACACTATCATAAAATAAAAGCACAATCACAATGCACGAACACAAACTGAAGAAGTATTAAGGTAAATATTTAAATTTATAAGTTTTTATTTTCAGGTTAATTTACCCATCTTTCTCCGTTTCTTTGTGACTCTATTCTGGCAATAGACACATTACACTGTTGCCAAATCGATCGCTGGCTAAACTCTATTTAACTAAACTTAGTTTAGATTTTCGTTGTGTAATGATGTGCTCTGAACCAGGTTCAACAGCTAAACCAGGCTTAATTTGCGTTTGTACAACGGGGCCTTAGTAGTCATTTTCATTTTTAGATTTCTTGTTCATGACAACGGGGGAGATTTGTTCCTCGAAAAGTCGAGCACCGTTCCTTTAAAATTTTCAGCTTTATTAAGGTCACTAAATTGTACAATTTACAACCTGAAGCCAGAACCGAAGCGGCCTTATTCAAAAAGTCTACTTCTGAGATGGAGAAATACTTACTTACTTTCCGAGTCCGAGACACCAATGTTTACATTCAGACCCTTCCGTTCCAATAGTTGGCAGCGTTTATCGCTTTGTCATTTGCCACGATTAGGTCCTCCATCGTACATGCCTCTTCCATATTGGTAACTGTCATTCTGAAGCTTCCCCCAGTCACACAGCTCGTCATCCACAGGCATTCTCCATCTCATCCTATTTGATTTGCAGCGAGTCACTAGTGTCCTTAGTCTGTTCAGTGTTTTCCATGTGGCGTATGGTAAAAGTTTTCCCGGTGGCAGCTCTTCCCTGGGTTCGGTCCACATATTTTGGTGTTGTTCTTTCCACAGTTCTATGCAGCGTTGTTCTGGGCATGTCTGCAGTTGTTGCTTGCATTGAAGAAAGCTTTTCCTTGATTTGAGTCGTCGTCTTTCTGGTTGTTGGGCGTGTAGAGGATGTCGCCTATCTCCGACCTGCTTCTGCCGCTCTGTTTCGGATGCAGCTTTGCGTCTGACACGTGCTGGGGCAATTCCACATAGACGGTACAGTTTCTCGACAGGTGTTGGTCTCAGATAACCAGTTATAATCCTGCGCGTCTCGTTTAAGGCCACGTTAAAATGCCTTGCGTGAGACGAGTTATGCCATACTGGTGCCGCATACTTGGCAGCGGAGAAACAGAGAGCAAGAGCCTATGTACGTAGTACGTCAGGCTCTGCTCCCCATGCTGTGTCACTGAGCTTCTGGATAATATTATTCCTAACACAAACTTTGGCCTTTGTATTTTGGCAATGCTTTTGGAAAGATAGTGTGCGGTACAGTGTCACGCCTAGGTACTTTGGAGTGTCGCATGCTTCGAGTTCTTGTTCTCTCCATATGATTTGCAGTTTCTCGCGCGCATCTTTATTTCCCAGGTGAAATGCACACACCTGGGTTTTGCAGGGGTTTGGCATCAACTGATTTATGTCGTAATATTGTATCATGTTTCCCAAGGCTGTGGGATTGAAGCCAGTACACTTCCCTGTGGTAGGCCGTTCCTCTGGTATCTCCATCGACTCTTTTTTCTTTGCAGTGTAACATAGAAGCGCCTGTTCTGCAATAAAGTTTTCACCAGGCTAGCCAGGCGAAAGTTTTTGGTAACATAATACCAATTTTCCTCTGCTTCTTGGTGGTTTACGGTGTCATATGCCGCTGTCATGTCTATAAAGGCTACACCGGTAATTTGCTGGCGCTCGAAACCATCTTCCATATGTTGCGTTAGGTTTAATAATAATAATAATAATAATAATATCTTTATTTCTTGCATTCAATGGTATTACAAAGTATTTAAAATTATACATCATAAAACACATAATTAAGAAAACGTCATAATCCCTAACCTAACCCTCATAGATAAGGTGCAGAAAGGCTTTCAAAGAAAAAACTCCTCCACCAAAGAGTAGCAGGTCTTTTGTAGTAGCATTTGTTTGACCTTAAGCTTAAACGTTTTGAGATTAGGTGATGATTTAATCTCATTACTCAAAAAATTGAAATATTTACATTTAAAGAGAATACCCTTCTGGTAGAGGGCCATTCTGTGCTTACTTTGCAGCAGGAGGTGCCTTTTCCTGCTGTTATGGCAATGATCAGAGCGTACTGATCGATGAACAAGTTGATTTTTATAAGCATAGATGCGCCCTTCCATTATGTAAGTGTCGAAGATTGTTAGGATTTTTAGATCTCTAAAATGTCCTCTGCATGATTCTCTACTCGATAGCCGACACATTATTCTTATAGCCCTTTTTTGCAACAATAAAACTCTTTTGCTGTGGCTACCAGCTCCCCAAATCAAAATGCCATAACGAATATGTGAGTGGAGGTTGGCATAGTAAAGTGCAAGCAAGATTTCTTGGCTACAGTAGTTGGAGAGAAAATTAAGGGCATAGCAATTACTTCTTATACGATTGCATAAGCATTCTACATGTGTGCTCCAATTAAGCGATGAATCAAAGATCACTCCCAACAGCCTGGCCGAGGTCACTGCCATTATTTTAGTGTTAAGAACTGGACAAAGCGCATCAATACTATCCTGACGATCTGATGAGAAAATCAAAAAGATTGTCTTCTCTTTATTGAGGACTAGATTATTATTTACTGACCAATCATTTACCAAGGTATACATGAACTCCGCTGCTCTGCTTAATTTCCAGGTCTTCTATTAGCGTTCGGCACTTAGCGGAGTTTGCTCTTGAGATTGCTTGCTCATGTATTTATGGTATCCTCAGAGAAGAGGTCGTACTCATATAGATCTTATGGTCCAGATCAGCTGTAAGCTCATTCCATTTTGCCGTTTTGAAATTAAATCGCCTTTTGAAGGAAACATTTTCAGGGCTTACTGCTGCGGAGATTACACATGAAATGGGGCGGTCCTGTGTTTTCGGAAGTGGATGTTCTACATGTTTTGTTGATAGAGGAATAAGTCTGTCAGAAACAAAAATGTTATCTGGGTTATAGTCTCTTCTCCAACGACCGCTATTGAAAGACGGAGGTAACTTGGGGTTGTGTACGAGGTGCATATTCGTGTGTTCTGCCCAATTTTCCAGCTCAGCTCCATTTTCGTCGGTCTCGCTAGATCCTCATATTGTGATGTGGCAGTTGAAATCGCCCTGTCTTGAAAATTGGAAGCCTCTTCAAATTAGAAGGCTGCATTGGGCGGTTTGTATATTGACGTGACTGTAAGGGACTCCACCTCCACTGTAAGAATCTCAATGTTGTTATGTGACGTGAATGCTGCAGAGCGGACATCAAGATCAGGTCTTGCAAATACGGCGCTTCCGTATTGGTCATGGGGCCTTTCTAAGACCAGTTTCTTTCCCGCGATTTTGAGCCTCTGTGGGTTTCTTGGATTACCAAAATGTCGCATTTGGTGGTTCTTGTCAGGTCAGATAAAATGGTTTCCTTATCTTTAGAAAGTCCTTCAATGTTAATTGAAGTCGTCTTGAATGAATGAGATGGCGAAGAAAGTAACAGTTTGTTTGACAAACATGAATCCTCCACAACAAAATAGAACATATCTACTTCAAGAAATAAGGCCACCAGGAAAAAACTAAATCGGCTGATTTTCTAATATCCCTGAAAATAAAAGGAATTTTTCAAATTCCTTAATAATAATTAGTTTAGCTACAAATAGGGCAACCTTGCATTTCTTTAACTTAAAATCTACTTTTTTGTACGTTTTTTTCACCTCAATTTCATATTGGCAATGAAAAATGTTATTAGCGTTTTATATTAAGCGATTGGACTAGATGTTCTCTAAATTGTATTTTATTTTTCTTCGAAATCAGTTACTCTATATGCCTACATTATATTATATTATATTATGTTAAATTATTCAGCCGAATTAGATTAATTCCAATTTGTTTAAATATGCCAGCGATCTTGTCAAGTTTCACATTGCAACGTCATGTATACTGAAAATTTCGAGTTGCCGAATACTTTCTAAATAAAATATCTGTTGCGTATAAAATAACTGAAATTGCGCTTTTACTAAAAATGCATCTAAAAATATACAATTGTGCCTCCAATACGAATAACCTCCATTAGTATTCAAGGTTGTTAAGTATATGTTTTAGATTTTGCGTCGGATGCCAAAATATTGGTGCCTACGACAATAAAACATAGTTGCTAAGTATATAATATAAAAACTTATTTTTTCATTGTCGACAAATTAGTGAAGTGTAATTTACTATAAAAGGTCCAAAAACTAGTGCATGGGTTACGTTTTTTTAAGTTTGATAGCTGTTGAGTCACAAAAAATAGTTTTATTTTATTTAATTAGACTGTGACGAATAGGTCAAGACATTCGTGAATAGTATCATTTCGATTTGAACACGCGAGAAAGCACATTTGCCATTGCAATCTCTAATATGTATTAAAAGGCCAATAATAATTTAATCTTGAATTTAATGAATATATTTAGTAAAACAAAACTTCATCTGTTTCTCCACACACTCAACATACTATTTAAATAATTCTAGTTCTGGTAATCGATGTCATAAAAAACACCAATATTGAAAAATCTCCTCTGATATATATTGTATGTAAGTAGGGGAATGTCGGGTAGTATCGGGCAGCTGGTGATACCAGACCGTGTGCTCGAGATCCACAACAACGCATGGAGCGGTACCAAAGATCCATACTTTCTGTATGGATGTTTGACGGTACGGTACCCGTAATGATGAGTTTAGATCGCAAGCAGTGTGGATGTGCCTAATAATTTTGCTAATTTTTAGACCCTACCATTGTTCCAAACTTAGATTGATGTGTGTATCGTTCAGCATAAGTAATCTGCTATGTTTGTTGATGATTATGAAATACAAAAATTGTGCCATGAGGAATTCTATTTCGTCGAAAAATTACTGAAGTTCAAGCATTATCAGATATTTATTATATGTTGGGGAGATTTTGAAGAAGATTGGATCCAGTGCCGTAAATGTTACAGCTACTCTGGGGCAGATAAATTGATGCATGTCCGGTAATTCAAGCAGAACTGATAAGTTGCACTTGCAAGACTCGTACGAATATCGATCAGTCAGGTTTCATTGGATTAAGTCTCTTGCGTCAACTATTGTCGACTGTAAAACCGGATTTTCTGTGGCATATCAAACATCAGATTTTGTTTTTTACAAATAACTGTAAAATTTAGCTTTTTAAACTAAAACTAGAGTTGGAGGTTCGAGTTCGTTGCCTTGGAAAAATACCGAACGTTGCCAAACGGGCAACATGGTATTTAATCCTAGAATATAGGGGAAAGTCGAGTTGTATAGGAAATTTCAACAAAAATGTCCATAACTCGTATAAATAAATGTTTAGATTTTATGTATTTATTTTAAACGAATCATGTACAGGGTGTATTTATATGTTGCAGCGTACCTGGATAGGTAATTACAGGTGCTACAAAAATATTAAATTGAAAAGGTGCAAGGTCATCATGAATGTCAAAGTTTGATATATGTTTTGTTTCTTCAAATAGAACTCTCTATAGATTATTGCATTTTTGTATTCTACATATTTTAACAGTTGAATATTGAAATTGTTTCAACTTTGGTATGTGCTGTGCTGCAGGATCTAAAAGGGCAAACTTAGAGCGAAATGGTTTGCACTTTCCTAACTTAGGTTTTTATATTCCATCATCTGGCATCAACTTCCGGTTTCTCCGGAAGTATATATTTTCCGATTTTTGGGTACACGTAACACGTAAGATAGAAATGTGCAAATCGTCTAGCTGTAAATTAAAGTAGATTTTCCAAACTGAAAATCACGAATTCGGCATTTTCAATTGGATCGGAGCGATTTTTTGATATGTTGTGCTCTTTTATGTTCGAAAGTTTAGTTGATCCAGATTATTCAGTTTTCCAGTAATGAAATATTATTGGGTGACCTAATGTGTCAAAACTCTAAATGATGAAAAGTTTAAATTCAACTAGCTCACCCTGTATAAAAGGCATCATAATTTCCAAAGTGCCTTGAAAACCAGTTTTTCACGCAGATTCTTGTCAAGTAATCGGGTTTCTTAAAAAAAAGTACTTTTGGAGAAAAAAAAACAAAACCTTCATTTTTTACCTCGTATTTGGTATAATGTATAAAAATGCTACTGGATTCGCTGATTACTGACACCAGATATCTTGTATATAGCGAATAGTCCTACTTCGTCTTTAGGAAATTTTTTTTTGTTTTTCTGACGTTCAAAGAAAAAAATATTGTATATTAAAACCCGTTTAACAAATGCCATTTATACTACAACACGGTGTTATCCACAATACCGAAACAGAATGTTTGTACTCGACGCGCATTACGCTAACCATGTTTGCATCATCAGAAGATGATCGAAACTGTTTTAATCATCTCCTGATGATGCTAACATGGTTAGTAAATCGCGTGTCGAGAATAACTTACTTATACAACTGCCTGAAGCAGAAATCAAAAATCTGAGAAACGCCACTGATTCGATGCTCTTCACAAAACATATTAAATTCTTTTTTGAATTCTCTGACCCTTAATGTATTTAGAAACAAATGGTTTTATTACACACGTCTCTTATTCAGGCACTTCTAGCATGCTTAAAATCGTAAACTGCTGTTTTATTTTACTCAAAAGTTCTAACAACTTGAATTTTACCGTACAAAAGAGCCATTCAGTTGATCGGGAGTTTGTTGGATATCGTATTATCGATTTTCCACTTTTTAACATGGTCAGTGATTAATAATAATAATAATATATACGTAAAGTTAAAATATTGATAAACGATCCCATGTGAATGGCATGATTTATTCATGAAAACTGGAATAGGTGGACATTGTCGCCTCGCCTCTAATTCCTTAGTTTACCAGGGAATTAATAAAATCGTAAGTCAATATTAGGACAATTTTATATTGCTATTTTGGCTTTCTAGAAATACGTTTTATATGACGCGCTTCCTGTTATTGAATTATAGTACATGTTGTTATCAATAATTCGAATTGTTCCAGATATGACTACGTATTTCTGGGTTTTTTAATGATGTAATTATAGGATAGGGCATTGAAGTGGCATTCCCTGGAAACGCCATGATTATCGTATACACCTGCTGATACTGAAATACGATGAAATCTAAATTGA
>JAEQML010077859.1:0-12694 GCA_016904865.1 Pissodes strobi | reverse complement strand
AGACTGCGTAGATCAATGGCCTGACTTTTTGACTCGCGGATGCTGTGACAGTATCGCTACATTCCATGCCATATTTCACTTTTCGAATGGCCCTCCGCTCGCTACCGCTCGCTACGGGGGCTCAAGAAAAGGAAACTAACCAGGTGCTAACCCAATCTAATCCAAGACATACCCAAAAACAAGAAAAAAACAGTTTAGAAATATAACCTTAAAAAAAATTTAAAACACCGACGGGGTTTGAACTCGAGTCGCCGAAGTGAAGGCTAATCATGCAAACCCCTAGACCACCAGGGCACATACAAACGATTGGTTGGATCGCGAAGACATGACGCGCAGGTGCGCGCACACGCATGGAATGTAGCGAACAGGGGAAGCATTGTCAACAATAAAGAACATCGGCGGGTTATCCCACAAGGATCTTTGTCAGGACCCACTTTGTATACGTACGACGTTCCTATACTCTCATCCTCAAAGAGACTGATGGGCTTGTTTGCAGATGACACGGCGTTACCAGGGAGAAGTACTAGTACAGATGCGATCCGCAGAGGGCTTCAGGATGCAGTAAATGCATTCCAGAAATGGCCAATAACCAATAAGATCAGGATAAATGCAGAAAAGTTCCAAGCTCTACTTTTCCAGAAGAGGAGACTTCAACCAGTACCGAGGATCAATATAGATGGACAGAACATAAATTGGAGTTTGAAAGCGAAATATTTAGGATTGACATTTGACAAAACACTGAGTTGGAATTTTCATTGCGAAGAAATAAAGCTGAAAACTAAGCTGGCCCTTAACTCATTGATTCCGATCATAGATAGGAAAAGTGAAATGGAACTTGCAACAAAAGTTACGATAATAAAATCGATTATAAGGGCCCAACGTCATTATGGTTCCACTGTTTGGGGAAACATGGCGAGGACAAACCTCGAGAAGCTAATTAGGGTAGAAAATCTTGCGCTAAGATGGGCAGTAAATGCCCCTTGGTTTGTCAGAATAGGAACATACAACGGGACTAATCTCAGAGATCACAAAGCAGTAATATAATGTTATAGAATCACATAGTTGTGCTGATTTAAAAAGACTATGCGACTAAAATCCGGTCCATGAAAGGGGTAGAAGAAAAAATTACCACAAGAGACCAAGGGACATATTGGTTAACGTTCCAAGATGCGTGTAGCAGAAGATGCGGCCACTCTTCCATTCCTCACCTCTCAGCTTCATGGTGCCACATCGTGAATCACTCAAGGCAGCAGAGTTGTACATACTTATATATAGGATATGAAATAGCGACGAGCCTGCAAAAGGCAGTGAGGAACATACTTAAGGAAAGGCAAAGGTTGTGCGGTGATATCCCTTTAACCTTATGGCGGAGGCAGCGAGGGCCTGCCTCCGTTGACGGTGGTGGTTTAGTGGGTAGTTTCCTGCATAGACTATGTGCAGTGCACACTACTCTTCCTATTTGCCGGAAAGGGTGTCTGTAAACGGGTTCCACCACCTTACCAACAAAAAATGGAAAAGATACTCGACGTGCACATTAGAACAAGTGCACTTGGTGAGTCTCCACTAAATGCTCACCAATATGCGTATCAGACCGACAAATCTACAGAACTAGCACTAAACAACCTTGTCGGGAACATAACACAAGCGTTAGACAGCAAGACTATCGCGGTGAGTGTGTTCTTAAGCATTGAAGGAGCATTCAATAATGCATTACCAAACTCCTTAGCTGAAAGAGGGGTTCAAACACAAATAAGGAACTGGATCGAAAGTATGTTAAATTGCAGAGTAGGCACAACCCTACCACAACCCTACAAGGGGAGAACTACAGATTCAGGGCCGTTAGGAGATCTGTCCGCAGGGCAGGGTTTTATCATCCCTTCTGCAGTCTCTCTTGATAGATGGTTTGTTGGCGGTCCTCTAGCTGTGGGATGTGGAGGTGCAGGCATACGCGGATGACCTAGTAATAGTGATTAGAAGCAACTCGCAAAGCACTATCTCAGAGGATCTGCAAGAGGTACTAACCGTGGTCTATGACTGGTGTGAAAGGGAACAACTATCTGTGAACCCACACAAGAGAGTTATAGTACCGTTCACAAGGAAGAAAAGGCTGGAAGACCTAAGATCACCTTCACTCAAAGGAGAAACTATCCCATTTTTGAACACAGGGAAGTATTTGGGAATTGCCTTCGATAAAACACTTGGAACAACTGGAATGCGCATCTGGATAAAATTGCCGCAAAAGCGAAACTATCATTATGGACCTGCAGACGCATTTGTGGCAAAACATCCCAAACAAATGCACAGGCTCTATATTGCGGTCATAAGACCAATGATAACATATGGAGCAGCAACTTGGTACTCTAAGAGTTTACAGAGCTCCGCGAGAATCAAATTATCCACCTTATAAAGACAAGACATTATCATGGTGTCCAGTGAGCAGGACAGTGTGTTGGGTTAGTTTGGTTACCACAGAGGAACGAATTGGCAAAAGACTCGGAACATCTGAGAATAACAGGTTCACTGACGGCTTCAAGACCAATGATGGTACAGGAGCCGCTGCATGGAATAAAAATGGTAAATTTGAGCTTAAGTGTTCCCTAGGTAAACATGCAACCATTTTTCAGGCTGAAGTTAACGCTATTGATATGACTGCACAGTGGTTCATCCATAGAAACTGGAAAGGCAAGTCGAGCAAAGTTTTCTCGGACAGTAAAGCAGCTTTAAAAGCTCTTGAATCTAGCCGTTGTTCTCCCAAGACAGTATGGAACTACCAGGACTACTCACTAAACTAGGTAGAGAAAATAAACTTACACTGATCTGGATACCTGGTCATACAGGATATGAAGGCAATGAAAAAGCTTGCTCTGCGAAGCAGGCGGCCTCAACGGCCTTCATAGGATCAGAACCAGTACTGGGAATAGCTTATAACACAGCTAAAGAAGAACTTGGCCGACAGCAGGTACTGCTGTAGTTGGCATGTACACTGGCCATTGTCGGCTAAGAAGCCAGATAATCAAGATAGGGCTCTCCGAAGAAACTGAACGCCGCTTGTGCTTGGAAGACGAAGAAACAATGGAGCATGTTCTATGTCACTGTCCAGCAATGGAAAGGACCAGACAAACAGCAGATTTGAAAACTATCCACCCCAGAAAGCTGTTCATGCGATTTCATGAAAAGGGTCGAGCCTCTGGCATAGTGGATACCACAGATGTGAGCCACAATAGACCAAGGGTCGCAGGGGAAGGTCCTATTTGGGCCCAATCACGTGTACGAATACGAATACCTATTTAACTTGTAAATTACGCATACAAACTTTCTTTTAGATTCATTCCTCTCTTCAGTTTGAGGGAGAAACAGCTGATGTTGTGATATTTATATAATAAATGCGAAATTCACAATAAACGCCATGGAAAAAATATAATGAGAGGGAAAACTGTTCTTGTAGTAATTTTATAGTACCATTCTTATTTCAATTTTAAAATTCAACTTAATATTTGTATAAAAATTCTGGATACTTCCGCTTGAATTTCCAGCAGCTCAATAATTCTTCACTCTAATGTATAAATGCAAATGAACAAGACATGTCCAATTGTCCAACATAGCATATAGTATCAAACCCCATTTAAGAATAAAAACAAAGCGTAAACGATACTAGAAGCAATGGGCAATGGTCAATGGTCCTTACCGAAGAGAATAAATGGCACCTTAGCCGGTCCCCCCCCCCCCCCCTGAAAGATAAAAATTGAAAAATATTAAAGATAGGATCTGGTTTAAACAGGCAACAAGTCCGTTGCGTTTTGCTATTGTAAGCATAATAAAGTAGCGGATTTTATTGCAAAACGGCCGCTATAAATGATATTCATTAGCAATAAAGTTGGGGAACAAACGTTAAACGTAACTGTAAATACCGGGTCCAGGTTTTCACATTTTTACGCGCGATCGGGAAAATTAGAATCCGGTATTGGGAGGTAACGATAGATAAATACTTGGCAATGGTGCCGGTCGGAAACATTGGTTTTTTTTGAAAATTTTATGTCGATGTCGTGATGAACACAGGCGTCTCGTGCTGTTTCGTTTTCGAATGTCGCCGCCTGTGGGAAATGATCGTTAAACGCATGCACTAATCGTGTAAATAAATATCAGATGTTGCTCCTTGCCTATAAATGCGCATAAAAAAAATCATTGCAGACAAGGCGCTAAATTCGTCATTTATTTGCAAGTTTCCGGGATGCAATTTTCGCTACTCATTTGCCAAGGTTTTTAAAAATATAAAAAAATCTAGATTTGTTCATATAGGGTGTTTCAGAAATTTCAAGTGAACCCTCAACGTGACACACTGTATATCGATTTTCCCGAATGAGCGTGACGGCGCAGTCTCGTTCACTACCCAGAAAAAAGTGTGCACGTTTTTACTTCATAGAAGTTAGGCCCTTAAAGTATTTTTCCCAAGAGCGTACGTATAATCAATTAACTTTCAACGCAAAAGGGAATGCAAAAACTGTGCAGGAATGCATTTATGTCAAATTCTAGGAGCGGCTAATCGGAATCAATTGAAAAACCCCTCGTTATTTAAATGAAATCCTTCAGTTAGCACATATATGCAGAGTTCTTGGCGTATGTCATAGACAGGTTACTATAACTCGATCTAATGGTAGGCAGTTTTTTGCCCATATGAATTCTGCAAGTCTATTTTTAGAGTCGTCAAGCATTCCGAGTACTAACTTGTAGTGATTTTACACGGAGATGATTGAATGCACGGAACGAGTTTCCTACGAGATGGTACCTATTTTACAAATTGATATATGGCCAATTACTCGCTATATACAATGCTCTACAATTACTATCATAATTTAAAACGACATTATTGATGTCCTTTATGCTTACGGCAACATGCGACAACGAGGCAGATGTGTCTTAAACACTGTGAACTGTGAGTCATATTAAATTGGCACATCTTTCTTGGAAACGTCGATGGTACAAACATGTTTAATTATCATAACAAGAAGTACCAAATTGGGGTTTGGAACCTCAAGAGAAGTGCTTTTGAGTGACAATGGCAAATGTAGCTTAGCAAAAAAGTTCCAATAGGGCTGCTTGGGAACTGTACTTATTCTACGATTTTCAGGTATGCCATTCTAAGGAAAAAACAACAAATCTACTGATCAATAGAGATTTAAAAAAATGAAACGTTCTATATATTTTCGACATCATTAAATTCTAGCACAAGACAAATGGAGAACGATAAGCCCGGTAAAATCAAAAGCAATAATCTTTTACGAGATTGATTACTTTCTTTAACCTCTGCCTCGAAAATCGCACGAAACAGAAACGTTTTCATAGTCTAGTAATTTGTGTTGCTGATGGTGTCGAGATACATCAATTTCTTGTAAATCTCGAATATTTCCTCGGACACGAGCAGCCTGACATACTTGTCTGGGCAATTTTAGCCATTATAATACATATTTTGCACTAGATCTAGTTCATTTTGCGATTCTTATTATTATTATACACGTCTGGTTGTAAATCCGACTAACCCATTTAATACGAAAGGAGACGTTATTTTATATTTTGCACTGATGGAAGTTCAAGACGTTCTTCAACCCAAGAAAATAAGAAGTATTATGTCAGGTTGTCATACATGAAATCAGTAAATCAAGTCCGTTTTACATTGCAGTATAGAGTTGGGCGATCCTGAAAGAAAATACTCTATGAAGTGTTGGATTAATTTGGGTTAGTTTTGGCTATACTGGGTTAGTAAAAACTATGCGCGCGTGAGCTTGCTTGATACTTTTAGTCCTGGTTAGTTTGAGTTATTTTTTATTAAAATAGAAAAATACCGCTGACTAAGAACCAATATCTAATAACTGCTAAGCCATGTCATAAGAGACTCATTTCTCGGATATGAAACCATTAGTGACCGAATAGTGACTGTTAAACTGTTCACCAGCCCAGTCAAACTGAATGTATGCACCGACTTCGACCTCATCTCAAGAAAAAATCGAGCAATTCTATAATGAGCTCAACAATGTAGTCAGTAGAATGGCTCGACGAGAAATGATACTGATAATCGGAGATTTTAATGCCAAAATCGGTCGTACGGATGAAGATGATCATCTAAGAGCAGTTGTAGGAAAGTTCGGAACAGGAGAAAGAAACGAAAGAGGAGAAATACTGCTTGACTTCTGCACAGAAAACAATCTTTTTATCGCCAACTCAAATTTTCAACACCACATTCGTTGCCTTTATACCTGGCAGTCCCCCGATGGTGGCACTTGAAACCAAATTGACTACATTTTGACTCAGTCTAGGTGGAGGTCCTCTAAAAAACAAAAACTTACCCAGGTAAGTTGGATTGCGGAAGCGATCATAATGCACTGGTAGCTGAGCTATGCCTTAAACTCAAAAGTCCATCAAGAAATCCACGAAAAGGGAACAAATGGCACCTAATCCAAGAAGACTCATATAAATAGGAAATAAGTGAAGCCATAGAGGAATTACCACGATCACGAATGAATGAGTTAACGGCAAACGACCTATGAAAATTGCTCAGAGACGTTCTTGAGGGCTCAATGGAAAAACACTTGAAGAGTAAAAGATAAAGATGGAAATACACTGACTAATCTAAATCTAATATTAGAAAGATGGCGACAATATGGTACCGAACTCATGGCGGTCGATAATCCTGCATTTCAAGATACTTTCAATTTCAGAGGATTAACTGAACCAGACATCCTGTACAGTGAAGTAGAAACAGCCATCAAGAAATTAACAAACAATAAAACAGCTGGCGCCGCGCGCCGACGGAATAGGATCAGAAATGATAGAAGTTTCAGGAGACGGAGGAGTTCGTCTAATGCACCTTATATGCAACAAAATCTGGACATCTGGGGCATGGCCAAATGATTGGATACAATCGTTGCATAAAAAGGGTGATAAAGAGGTATGCAGTAACTTCAGAACGATATCACTTATAAATCATGCTAGCAAAGTTATGCTGCAATTGAAATCTTACCTCCTACCGCAAATTCCACCAGAACAGGCTAGGTTTATCCCGGGAAAAGGCACTCGAGATCAGCTAATGAATGTCCGACAACTAATAGAAAAGCTGTACGAATACATTGTCCCTGCCATTTTTTGTTTTCTTGATTACACCAAAGCCTTCGACATTGTGAACTGGACCATTTTATGGAAGGTTCTAGAAGAGATGGGCGTACCGAACCACCTAACACATCTCATACGCCAACTGTATGTACACAACAAAGCCTATGTCTGTGTTGACGGTCATCTGTCAAAGGAATTTCAAGTAGAAAAAGGTGTCCGACAAGGGCGCATTCTTTCCCCCGTCCTCTTCAACATTTACGGGGCGTGGATCATAAGGAAGGCAACAGATGGCTGGGAAGGAGGAATATCCATTGGCGGAAGAAAAATCTGAAATCTCAGATACGCGGACGACATGACAATCTTAGCAAGCAACGAAGAGGAAATGAGAAACTTATTGAAACGAGTCGAAGAATTTAGTGCAGAATCGGGGTTGAAACTCAACAGGAGCAAGTGTTGTCTCATGATCGTGGATAAAAGCGGAGTTTTACCACGAATCCTTTCTTCAATACCAGACATAGAGTGCAAAGAGTCAATTATATACCTCGGTGCATGCATCACGAACAAAGGTAGCAGTGAAAAGGAAACAAAAAGGAGGATCGGGACGGCAAGGACAGCGTTAGCCAAACTAATAAGAGTATGGAAAGATCACAACATAAATAAAGCTACAAAACAACGCCTCATGAAAGCCCTTGTATTCTCAATCGCTACCTACGGCTCCGAGTCATGGACTATCAATGTGGCATGTAGACACCGGATTGAAGCATTCGAAATGACATGCGATAGACGAATGCTTACAATTCCATGGACGGCCCGCAGAACAAACGCTGCAATCCTTCAAGAGCTAAAAATTGCGGAAAATTAACGGTTGTTACCAGACATCCAAAGAAACACCCTCAAATACTTTGGCCATGCCATTCGGAGAGATGGGTTAGAAAAACAAGTCATCCAGGGGAAAGTTAACGGGAGGCGCCGGAGAGGAAGATCACCGAACAGATAATATATATCATATATCGATCAAATAAAATCCTCCATACAAAAAGTGATGCGAACTGCTGAAGACAGAGAAACCTAGGTAGCATGACTATCCCAGGCATACATTCAATGGATCACGACGTCTGAAACCAGACATCGACTGAAGAGAGAGAGAGCAGAGAGAGTTTCGTTTATGTACCGCAATAAAAGCGCAGAACACTGGATAAGAAAGTTCTAAAAGGTTTTCTGGTAGGTATCTTGAAGATTTTGATGCATATCGTATATGGATGCCAGAGACTCATGATGTTTGTGTAAGCCATGACGTCATATTTAAACAAGAAAAACTGGTGTATAAGTTAACTGAACTTGAGTATAAAGTGGATCAAACTCAAGTTGATGAGAATCCTTTAAAGCATGAAACACCAGAAGAACCCAGACAGATAGAAACTCAGGCAGAAAAAAAGTCTCCAAAAAGACGTCAACTTCGTCCTAGAAATCAAATAAAGCCTCCTGATTTCTATGGAATCCCGGTCGAGTGAATTGCCAATAGTGAACCAATGACGTATGACGTAGCTATGTCATCCAAGCAGTCAGATATGTGGTTAAATGCCATGCACGAGGAAATGAACTCTTTTCATCAGAAGGAGACATCGCGTCGGTTTTAGTGGATAAACCAAAAAACACCAAAATTATTTCCAATCGATGGTTTTATCGCACTAAGTACAATGAAAATGAAGAAATTGAACGGTTTAAAGCACGCTTGATCATAAAAGGTTGTGCGCAGCAAAGCGGCAGGGATTTTGACGAAACTTCTAGTCCAGTAGCTCCCTTTGATACATTTCGTAAACTACATTTATAGTTATTTACATTACAAGCTGCGAAAGTTTACTTTTAGGTGCGAGGTGTGTTTAGCACCTGAAAGGGCTTTCGCAGAGTGTAATGTATTAAATTTTTCATTCTCCCCTCTCGATTTTTTAAAATATACATATGCAAATTTGATGTTGAAAATCCCCAATCGATTGTAATAAAATGGATATAAGGCGGCTTATTGTTATAAAAATACCAGTATCATATAGTTTGTTGTTAACGTTACTATAAGGTAACATTCATGTCAATAAAAAAATATAAATTTGACACTTATCACGCCATGGGATATGGCGCATCAAATCCCATCGTCCTCCCCCAGGCTGGAGAACACCAAAGTACAAAGTCTGGGGCCGATCAATGACAGTTTGTGACAAGAGGGGCTGCATTGTATTGGCTGGCAGGAACGTCAAACTGGTGAGAGCAGTTTGATTACGGGGAGTGACGCCCCCACCATTCCGAGTTGCCACGGGATGTGGCCCATCAAATCCCATCGTCCTCCTCCAGGCTGGAGAACATCAAAGTACAAAGTCTGGAGCTGATCACTGGGAAGTGACCCAACAAACCCCATTTTTACCCCTGTCAGACTAGGGACCGCCAAATGAATGAGTCTGAGCCCTAGGTGGTAGATGCCTAAGCCTAGTCGCATCGTCCGGTGAAAGACCACCCCACCAGAATTGGGAGACGCTAAGTGGTTTTCCCAAATCACGTTCCGCTTCCGCGCTGGTGGTCCCGGGTTCCACAGTAGGAATATATGGACATGATGGTGCTTTCAGGATCAAAATATTCCGGAAGTAAACTCCCCGGCCATTCGGATCTCCGGGCGCTGGGTGGCCCTGGGAGCCCTTCATTACGCATTTCACAGACAGCAAAGATACCGAACCAATTTAGAATAGATTTCTGCAACATACGAGGCCTAAATACAAACATAAATTCGGTACACCAACATCTACAAGCAAATAGACCACACATATTAGTATGTTCTACAACAACAACAGTGAACTACCTCTATCCTGGTTACGACTTACATACCCGGTTTAGATATAAGTTCGGAATATGCCTTTTTGTCCGAAGCGATCTTTCATGTCACCGCGAGGAAACACTCGAACCTTGACGTCATGTGGCTGAAGTTCACCGCCAAGAGATTAACCAAGTTTATATGTTATTGTCTCTATCGCCCTCCGAGCGATAGAGCCTAGCAAAGCTTTTTCACAACACTAGCTACTACTTTTGATTCAATACAGGTCGATCACCGCAGTTCAGAAATAATCGTTCTGGGAGACTTCAATGCCCACAACACCAACTCGCTCAAACATCACAACAAGACCGACAACGAAGGTAGAGAAGCTGAAGCATTTGCCATCAGCTGCGGGCTTACTCAACTTGTAGACGAACCAACTCGAATCTCAGAGAGGGGCGAATTCGCCGCCCTCCTGGATATTTTTCTGACCACCAATCCTGACCAGTACAAGGTTACAGTTGGTCCGCCATTAGGTACTTCCGACCACAAACTTATTACAACGGTTTGTGAATTGCCACTCATACAGAAGGATCCACCATTGCCTCGCAAAATCTGGCATTACAATTCTGCAAACTGGGACGATCTAAGACAGTTCTACCTAGATTTTCCTTGGCTCGACGCCTGCTTTGACACTGACGACCCGTCGGACTGCTGCGAAGAGATCATGCAAGTAATCTCCTCAGGAATGGAAGCATACATCCCAAATTCCATCAAGTTACCATCAAAAGGAAAGCCCTGGTTCGACAAAAGATGCGAAAGAGCTGTAGGAAGGAAACTGCAAGCCTATAAGTACTGGCAGCAAAATCAGACCGCTGAAAATCGCAATTATTTTATCGAAGCGAGAAACGAGTGCAAGCGTGTGATCGAAGAAACTAAGGACAAACACAATCAAAGGATCAGGAATAAACTTTTGCAATGCCCCAGTGGTTCCAGGAATTTCTGGTCGGTAGCAAAGGCAGTAAGTAACAACTTTACAAAAACGTCTCTCCCGCTTTTGACGGACGAACGTGGCATCACGGCGACTACAGCCAAGGAAAAAGCAAACATGCTCGCCAAAATGTTTTCATCGCACTCTACCTTAGACGTGCCCCAAGGCAAGACTCTCCCCACTATACCGAACATCAACACCACCATGGCAGAAGTCAAGTTTTCTCATCGTGATATTCGCAAAATCCTTAAAGAACTAGATACGCAAAAGGCATCAGGACCGGACGGAATACCTGCCATCGTGCTAAAGAACTGCGCCAACGAACTAACACCTGTTTTTTCCAGGCTTTTTTCTCTTTCTTACAGAAAAGGGATTTACCCATCCTCTTGGAAAGTCGCTCGAGTGCAACCTGTTCCAAAAAAGGCAAGAAAACCACGCCCTCAAACTATCGCCCGATTGCCTTGCTTCCAATAATCTCCAAAGTCATGGAACGTGTAGTCAACCAGCAACTACTCAAGTACCTCGAGAGCAACAGAATAATCAGCGATAATCAATACGGCTTTCGCAAAGAGAGATCGACAGGAGATATATTGGCCTATGTCACTCATATATGGAGTAGGGCAATTGAAAACTACGGAGAGTCTCGAGCGATTGCGTTGGATATTTCAAAGGCATTCGACAGAGTTTGGCATGACGGACTGCTCAACAAACTGCCGTCCTTGGGACTGCCCGCCTCTCTCTGCAGCTGGCTGGCCAGTTTCCTTAAGAACCGATCCCTACACGTTGCAGTCGATGGACACATCTCGGACACATTCACCATCAACGCGGGCGTGCCTCAGGGCGCAATACTTTCACCAACTCTGTTCCTCATCTATATTAATGACCTGCTGATCGAAACGAATAATCCTGTTTACAGTTTTGCAGATGACAGTACCCTTGTCTCCCACTTTAGATCAGAAAAACCCTTACCAGCGACTGAGACTCATCACCGCAGACAGGAGCAGATTACAGCAATTAATCAAGACCTGGAGAAAGTTCAAACTTGGGGCGACCGAAATTTGGTCCAGTTCAATGCAGCAAAGACCCAAGCAGCAACGTTTACTAAGAGGGCCAATACAGCGGGCCCTGACATCATTATGGCAGGATCGACCATTCCTTCATCCTCGTCAATCGGGCTGCTGGGTGTCTCGGTCAACAGCAATATGTCATGGCATGACCATGTTGCTAACATCGCAAAATCAGCCTCCCAGAAGCTTGGTGCGCTATTTCGCAACAAAAAACTCTATACACCGCAGCAGTTGCTCTTGCTGTACAAAGCGCAAATAAGACCGTGCTTAGAATATTGCTCACATATCTGGGGTGCCGCACCAAAGCATACCCTAAAGCTGCTGGATTCCATTCAGAAGAGGGCTGTGCGTCTTGTTGGCGATCCGGAGTTGACCCGGAATCTGGATAGTCTGGAACATCGCAGACATGTGGCCGAGATGTCTCTGTTTTACAGATACTTTCACGGCAGATGTTCCCAGGATTTGGCCCACATAATCCCGCCCCTGGCAACTCCTGTCAGGCAGTCCCGACAGACGGCAGGAGCGCACCAGTTCGTCGTACAACTAGAAACACCTAGAACATCGCTTTACCAGAACTCCTTTGTCTGGCGCACTGCATCACTGTGGAACTCACTTCCAGGACATCTGTTTCCCACTAATTACAACCTACAAATATTCAAGAACCGTGTCAATCAACATCTTCGCACACACACCGCTCGTCGAGCGCCATAGGATCTCCCTTTAGTGTGTATGCCACTGCCA
>JAEQML010077858.1:0-12694 GCA_016904865.1 Pissodes strobi | reverse complement strand
ATTTATTTTGGGGAAATATTATGCCTTATTGAAAAGCTCCTCCAAGAATTACTTTTCAGCATTTAACAACTTTATGGATTTTTCTTAGTTGAGTCAAAGTTAACTAAGTGGTGCCTAATATATTTACTAAAGTGTACCGAGGATCCACGAACCTAGCTCTCCACTACATTACTGGCTGCCGTTCGCATCTATAGGTAGGTTTTCCAAAAGGACTCAGGAAAAGTTGCCATAAATCAAGACCAGCAAACACATTGCGACCCTTCAGGCTTGCACGCTTTCGGATAACCGATTGGGCCTCTGCATTGTTGTGGAGTGTAACTTTCAATAATCGATGACCATTCTTGTTGGGTTTGGCAATCCTTGCAACATTTTTTATTTGAACAGGGAAGAATCATGACCGTCCTTATCAGATCCTCACAATCCCCAAGGTCATTGACCTGCTCTGGGAAATTGAGCAAGACTACATTGGATGCACGATTTTGACGTTCCTGAAATTCTTTACATATTTTCGCTGGAGGGAATATGTGAGATTGTACTGGCTGTGGTGACGTTGGTATTAATTATATTTTTTGTCGTAAGACGTCGAGAGGTTTCAATATAATGGGAACCTGGCGAAGCCCAGACTCACAGTCTTCGCACAAGAATTTTAAGGCACGACGTCCTTTAAGATCAATAACTTTGATTTTCAATGTATTCAAGCATGAGCAGACCGGTTTATGAATTGACCTATCGCAGCTGTCGCAAGATGTTAAAAGTTGTGGGTCTTTTCCGTCTATATACTTTACACTTCACAATGTGGTCATTTTAAGGTTAGAACGCTTCGATCGTTGAACATCGAAGGAAACAGTAGAAACAACAATTATAACATTCAATCTTTAAACTGGATATAAACTGTCAGTTGAACATAAAAGGTCAATTTTTACTTTCAAAAAGCTGGACCTATAACATTCTTAAAATTTTCACATGTACACAACCACAGGTAAACATTATATATTTTTTTCGTATTAAACAACTAAAAATACAATATTTTTACTTCTTGAATTGTTTTCGTATCTTGCTTCGTTTTCAAGAAAAAAATAAAAATCAGTTTTTTACATTTCCAAACTTTTTTAACGAAAATCGATTTTTTATTAATACCTTAAAGATACTCTTATCGATTTTGTTAAAATTTGGTAGTGATATCTTTAATATTTAGGGACTCATTTAGCCTTAATTAGATTAAAAATATAAAGTCCAGTGGCGTCTCGGGGAGCATCATACCGAATACTATTGACAAAAAAAAATGTGCGCCACTGACTTCTTTAAACATTTTTCATTTTTCTGTATTAAGCAACTAAAAAACCAACATTTTTTGCTTCTTCAATTGTTTTGGTAACTTGCTTCGTTTTCGAAAAAAAAAATCAGTTTAATATATCTCCAAACTTTTTTTAGATTTTTAAAAAAAAGTTTGACACTGTATCTTGGAAACTATGCATTTCCGGACCCAAGTCCATCTGAAAAATTTTCATGTTTTCTTATGTAGAGTCACTCCTGAAATTATTCGAACAGTACTTCCGGACACCCTGTCCCTGTATAAACCTCTCTAATCAGTAGTTTTTAGCAACAAAATCTACCATCCTTAACCCAATATCTTTGATGAGCCTTTTTATTTTTAAATATCTTACCTTGTAAAGCAACAAAATGACTAGCAACAAAATGAGCGTCCCCGCGATCGCAGACAGCAAAATGATCCACAGGGGAACGACTTGAGGCGTCAGTTCCTGTTCGCCTGCGGGAATGTCCGTGAAAATTTCGTGGCTATGCAAGGCCTGATCCTTGGGTTTGCCTATGTAAGGCAGTTTCGATATCCTCGCCACCATCATCGAGGACAGCTTGACTGGCTGAGAAGTGCTCAACTTAAACAAAGAAAAATATATTTAGCAGGAGGTTTGTAATAATAAAATTCTTGAAAGAACAAGAGATAACAAACGTAACAAGAAACGACTGTGCAGCTCAGCAAGCACGAAATTGAAAGGAAAAACGTTCCAAAAACGGTATTATGAAAATTCGAACAAAACTAATGTGGTGGTATCGACACTTATTATGACCGTAACAGACGATTTGACAGACTTAAAAATTCAACAAGCATTCTTAAAAAAAAAATAAGTGGGAATTTGGGAATGTTCCAGGACTATTGAACAGCAAGGATGAAAGTGATCTATGAAACCCACAAACCATCAAGAAACGTTCAAAAGTGGATGTTTCTAATTATAACGTTAAATGGATTAGATCCAATCTTTCAAAATTCATTCTTCTCTAAAAGCAAGAATTTAAATTTCAACTATATTTAACTATATACAATATGTAATATTAAACATTTAGACTCACTTGTCTTACAGCTCTAACGTTCAGTCTTGATCTCAGGGCAATCGAAATGAATTCGTCTTTTTTCAGCGTTCCTACCACGCATTTCACGTAGAAGCATTTCGTCGCGGTGCACTTCAGGATTTCGTCGATATCTGGGTCGATTTCTGGCGCCTGGGGAAAAACAATTGGAAAAGTCAAAACAAAAGATTCAACCGAAGAAAAATTACCTCACCCCAATACAGGACAGAGAATATGTAGTACGTTACCATACCTGTCGTTTTCCTCTATGTCTGCTCATATCGGGCTTATCGGTAGGAACGTTATCCCTTTCCACGTGATGATAAACTTGAGGGGGCACGGCCGGATCCTCCCACCTGTTCCGTTCCCATTCCGAACTGTAT
This sequence comes from Pissodes strobi, assembly GCA_016904865.1. Taxonomy (NCBI): domain Eukaryota; kingdom Metazoa; phylum Arthropoda; class Insecta; order Coleoptera; family Curculionidae; genus Pissodes; species Pissodes strobi. The sequence continues at coordinate 9,947 of JAEQML010077858.1, read as the reverse complement.
TGATTGTGCTCCGACACGCCTCCCTCCAGAGTACCGGAGAAAGTTCCGCCTCTAGTACGTTGACCGGAACTCGACCATTGCCGTCTTGAAGAATCTGAATAATATCAGATTAGTAGAGACTGCATATATCCTATTTATTTTAAATTCTAAATATTATAACAATGTAACCACTAAACTATGTTGGGGTTGTCTCATATCAACATTTAAACTTATCTGCAAACATTTCAATATAGTTTTATAAGCCTCACCATTAGAACCAGCACGTCCTCCTCCTACCATTCCCAAGTCGATGGTCTGCGTTCTGAAGCCATCGCCCGAAGCGGCCGCCTGACCGAAATCAAGTTGACCGCCTTGGCTGCCTGCTCGCCCGACATCGTCCACGGACGCCGTACCTTCGGCGGTCCAGGTACGATTGAATGCTGCCCCCGAACTTCCTCGACCCTCAGAAGCCGCTCCCGAATCGTCATGGTAAACTCCTTGGGCGTCAAAGTAGCCGGTCCGCGTGCGACCTCCACGTACTGCACTTCCACTCTAAATTCAAGATTTATTAGTCCTCGAATTGATGATGATAAACATGACATTGGATAAGTCAGTCAAAGACAAAACAATTTAAAACTGAAGATATCACTGAATCAAACTGAGTAGGCTCCAGTATTTGATCAAAAACACCAACCTACATCCAAAATCAAGCATTTCGTTTATCCTCAATTTAGCCTTAAAGTGTTGAATTATTTGCTAAATTGTTCAAAGTTCAAAATTAAATAATAAACAGATAAATTTAAATACATATATGATATGCCAATAATAAATCAGTAAATATATAATATATAGACTTACTTGCTGCCAATTGGACCCGCCTTGCTGTCGACTCCACTGCCTTCTCCTTTCTTCTTCTTCTTCTGCGCGCCGTTGTTCTTCAATTTCGTATTGGCGCCGACGTTCTTCGTCCTGCCTCCGTCGATCGGCTTCTTGCCTGCGTCTTTCCTCCTCCTCCCTACGTCTGATTTCGTCCTCTCTCTGCTGCTGTTGTCTGTACAAATTAAAATGTCATCATATAGATACATAAAATATAGGTTAAGTTGAAATTACTGCCTCAGATTGAAAAACTCTAAGAAATCTGATTGTATATCTTGAACTAAACTCGTTAAATCTGCTTAGTTTTGTGCAAAGCCACCCACAGTCGATGCTTCTTTTTCATTATTATTATTATTATTATTATTGTAATTTTATTTTTTTAAAATGTTTAGTTTTAGTAACTATTCCTCTATTTAATTTATGGCTCGGGTTGGTTTTTTGTCTAATTGAATTTCGTTTACGGATGATGTAAATAACGGTTGTGCGGGAGGTCTCTAATATAGTTCGAAAATATGACAAATCGCGCAGGCAACGTGCAAGTTTAAAGCGAAATGACATTACGGCAATAGTTCTAGTTCAGCGGAAGAGAGACAGCAATATTGGGTGCAGCAGAGAATGCTGATTGGTCAGAAGAGTGCCATTATGATAGAATCGTGAGACATCGGGGAGGCGAGAAGTGACAATACGTTGAGAAGACAGAGCTAGTATGCCGTAACTAAGGAAGTTTTTGTTTTTGTTTGGGTTGGAAACGCGGTTTTCCAAAAAGGAATTTTTTTCTCCAGCTGTTAAAAAAGTGAAAAAGAACCTGATAAAGTGGATTATCATCAAGAATTCAAGTCATGTGCTTGAAGTTCCTACAGAAAGGTTTGTGGCTCTTGTCGTGGAAATAATAACAACAGAATTGTAAGTTTGCTTCGATTTATTTAACCGGTTCTGGTTAAGGTAACTCCTTAATAGTTTTTCGGAAAAATGTTGGTATTAATCGATTTGTTTTTTTATTTTCTTTCCAAAAAAGTGAGGATCATTCAAATGTTTCCGACATAAATTATATTTTTCTCAAGTTTTGCTCATCATCATCATGTTTATAGGTTATAGTAGTAGTAGTAAACTCTCTGTTGGCTTTTTTCTTGCGAAAATTCAGCCAGAAAAGACCCCTATCCAGGCTTAGCAAGAGGTAGAGCGACCCTTCTATATTGGTTACACCTTGGTGGATAGAGATACTATTTTTGGAGCTTCCAGTATGTCGAGTATGTACTCCTGGGGCTTCGACTTGTACATGCACGGCTTGTTTTAAGGTTCGAACACCACCGGCTGGACATTCACACACATTTAAATCTTGTACATGCACGGGGCTCTAACCCCCGGCTGGACGTCCGAATTTTATTTGGGGAGTCTACACAGCCCCTGAAAGCCCCATGTGCCCCCAAACTAACATATATGTATATGAAGCTGGAACAAAATGGCCGATACCCGACACGTGCACACTCGACCGAAGACGAATCGGAAGTATATTTATAGGTTATCCGCGTCAGTTTTTATTTTGCCACCTAGCTAGGTGGCGTTGGAATATTTGACCGCCGATCCGGCGCGGTGCCGCCGCTGTACGGTTTCCTGACAGGTGCGCATGAGTCGGTCGAAAATACAAATATTTTTACGTTTCTTTTTTTATTCTGGCAATGCCTTGGGTTAATTTGGGTTGGTTGCACTCCCGGAGCGAGCGAAGGGCCATGCGTGAAAAGAAATATTATAAAAACGATATTTCTGAAATAAAAATCTGACCAGATTTTTAAAGACGTCACTTCTGAAATAAAAATATGGCTTATTGCACCGACATTAGGAAATGATATGAAATGAATTTATTGATGTCAGTAAAATTGTAAAATTCTTACACAAGTCAAAAATAAAATATAGATCACAACACACAGTTAACATAGAACATTTTGGTGGCAGGAATCATTGATACCTTTTTAACACTACCTCATCCTAAAAAATTATTGACTTATTTAAAAAAATTTGTACATCATAAAAAGCTTGATTCAATAAATATTTTTTTACAGTTACTATAAACGTTTTTTCATTTAAATCCCTAATATGTTGAGCAAGTTTATTGAACATATTCGGTTCAAGCCTGGTCGCAATACATGACCTTCTCAGTCTTACATAGTTTGTGTTGATGTTACATCTATTTCTCGTATCATAACTGTGTTGTTCATAATTTAAATTGTAGCTACCTGGGTTTCTCTTCACATAAGTGAGACAAGCCAATATATACATAGACCCTAACTTCCCGTCTTTGCAACTTAAAGATCCTACTTGCCTGTGACGCATGCCCCCAGGCAATCAGTGCATAATTACACTATGATTGGAAAAGAGAGTGATAGGTCATTAAGACCAAGTCGCTTCCAACGGTTTTTGGAGATTTTTCTAGAAGAAAAATTGAGGTTGAGAGTTTATTTGATAATTTATATGCTCATTGAAGATAATGGTCTTGTACAAATATACCCCCAGAAGTATAATATACAATACTAAACGCATAGTCAACTAAGACTACACAGAGAAAGAAACTTCTCATCTCACCGAAGAGTATTTCCAGAAGAACTCTCTATTCGTTTCAGTCAATTTGCCTTTCCACTACCACGAGATTAGAAAATAAAGAACATCGTATCGTATTCTAACAATCCGAAATGGGGAATAATAATTCTAAGATAATAAACGACTTAGTTCTCGTTTATTACACTGTAAAAAATCGCCTTGAGTAAAACTAAGAAAATTATTGAGTTACTTGCATTTTTAGTGAAATTTTGAGTGAGCCCATTAAAATGAATAAAAAAAGAGTGAATTTAACATATTATTGGGTTAGTTGCCAAAAAATACCTATATTTGTGTAATATACGCTCATAAAAAGGTAATTTGGTGGTTTTTAAACTAAATTTTGTGTGATTCAATCCCTTCCCTTCCAATCGTAGATATTCTATGCGTATTTCTAGTTAAGTTAAGACACACTGGCAGGTGCAGACGTAGGAATCGAAGCGCGATCAAATTTCTAGTATTAAAGTGGCAAATAATAATTATTGTGCAAGTGTAAATCATATCAAGCAGATCTATGCACGAACGATACACGTGTTCTGCCGGACTCTGCCCTGCCATCGGTTGTTGGGTTGATCCTAGCGAGGCGGCCAAAAATTACGAGTCGTGCTAGTTATGACTGATGCTGGAAAATGGAAAAAAATATATTTAAACTACAGTTTAAACTGAAAAAAGCGTGGTGTAGCTGCATTAAAAATGAATTGGATTATAAGTTCATAACAGAGACCGGTAAGTAAAATACTACCTACCTACTTTATATATATGTTTGTTAGCTAGGACACCATGTTGCTTTTTAACATTGCTGTATAGGCTCTATAGTATATCAGTACGCTCTGATTTGTCATTCATTTGGAACCACTTTATAGTTTATTCTCATGCTGTTATACGTAATAGAGATTTGACTTTGAATATTTTGCTAACCGTAAAAATATGTATATACCTAATACATAATCTAGGTAATCAGTCATGATTATAGGTATCCCACCATCTATATACGTGCCGTAACATATATATAGGCACAACTTATTTAATACGTATCTATCTACTTACACTTAAATAACTCAAATATGATTTAATTTAACTAAATTATGAGTATAGCTTACGAAAAAGTGAGTTGAGATGCAAAACAGTATATTAATCCATTCATTTATTATTTTCCATCTCAGAGGGCCATGAATCCAAAATAATTTTTCTTAGGTTGGCGAACCTGAAATCGCTGTATTAAGTACTTTTTACAATTATGCGTTATTAATCCAGAACCCATCAAAATGCAATGGTACAGGTAACAGCTGTTAGGTACGAATTCACCTTAAATTCGAGGTCCCTGGTACACCAGGCTAATGTTTGAAGGTCCCTGTTATGACAGGTTGTGCTTAAAGGTCCCTGCTTCGCAGGCATAAATTGATTTTGTTTTTTTTACCTTATTTTTTAGGTCTCTGGTACACCAGCCTATGTTTGAATTATAGCAGATAAATTCAGCTATATTAAAAGGTTCCCAAATTTACAAGTTTGGGCTAGGTAAATAAGGTCCCTGATTAAGGTCAGGCAAAGGTCCACAAATTTAAAATTTTTGGGCTAGGTACCTACTTAACGTCCCTGATTAAGATCAGGCAAAGGTCTCCAAATTTAAATTTTTGGGCTAGGTACTTAACGTCCCTGATTAAGATCAGGCAAAGGTCCCCAAATTCGCAGTTTTGGGCTAAGTAAATAAGATTTGTGTAAATATTATTTAGGAAAAGGTCGCAAGATTTACTTGGTAAACAATATCCTTGAAATAAAATTTAGGTACATATCCCCAAAAACGATATTTGGGCTATATAAGATCCCTGAAATTATGTTCAGGCTAAAAATGTTCGACAATATGGTGCCTAAATTAGTGTGTAAGCAAAAATTGCTTGAAAGCATATAGGCTGTGGGGTTCCTAACTAACCTCAATGAAATGGCCAAAAAATAACATTTAAAATCAAGCTGTACACTGTGTACTCGTAGATTTAATGATTTTTTGACATTTGACGACAATCTGTTTATTCTGTCTGTTGTTTTGCTTTTCTTTTATTTTCACAGTATCAATCTTTGGAAGAAGGAAGGTGCGAGGCTGCGAGGACGCCCCATTGGAAGGCCGTGTTAGCTCATGTGATTCCCCGCCACTGATTCTCCCGATGCGACGCTGCTTAGAACAACAATGTCAGCACCTCGACTGTGGATATTATAAGACTAATAATTTGTTCACGTTACATTTTTGTTGGAAAAAGCAGAGTGTGATTTGATATCTTGGAAGAGAAGCTTGTATTTAATCGTAATAAATCGTGTTTGGAGCTAATTTCTACATTATTTCTAGTTTCATGGACGCAAAATTACATTAGAGCTAACTCAAAACGAAATTAAAAAAAAAACAAATTTTTTAGTAGGTTATTACTCAAAAATTAGTTACTTATGAATATTTTTTAACTAAAATTTAGTTCATTAAACCTAATTTTTAGTAGTAAGTTACTAACAATAGAGTAAAATTAACTCATCATTGAGTGGGCTGGTGAAGAAAAATAACTCAAAAGATATTTGATTTTAACGAAATATTGATTTTAAACTTCACTAGATTGTGTAAATATTGAGTAAAATTTCCCACACTTTTATGAGTAAGAGATACTCAAACATTTTGTGTAAAAATTTTACACAATTCTTTGTGGACCCGTTTTGACAAAGTATTGTGTTCATTTTGAGTTAAATTTAACTCATAATTTTTTAGAGTGTATGATGGTAAAACGACGGCGGGAGCCACAATTAATAGGCTGAAATTAAATTGTTCAAGAAATACTAGAAAAAGTTCCCAAACGAAATGATAAACTTTTAAAAATCTAAGTCGACAGCAGCAATTATGGGAAATAGCCCATTCCTACTACCCAGTGCTACTAACAGTACCAACCGAATGTTGGGAACATTGCAGCATGTCGCGTGGAAAAATAAAACAGAGGTCCCAAAAAGTTTTATCAGAGGAAAAGTTATTAAATATTTAAACCGAAAATAAAATATGAATTTGACGGATCTAATAAAAGCAGGTTTTATTAATGCAATTCTTAAAAATATAGAACGATTTGCTGGCCTTTCTACGGTAATGTAATATAAATTAAGCAAAGTTATACTAATAACTTAATATCTTAATTTAGTGATTTAATCAAACCTAAGCGATCTGTGATTCGCTTATCAAGTAAAATAAATATAGTCACAAAGTGTCTGAGGGCTACATAAGAAAAAGGGATGATTAAAACAGCTACTCAAGGCCGCAACAGTGTTATAAAAGCTAAAACAAAATAATATATCATTAACTTATACCGTTGGTTGGAAACAGGAAAGTTCATGCAAATTTTAAACTGTCCAAATATTTGCTCCCCTGTTGACTTGAGAGCAAAGTTGTAAGGACACTTTTGCAAGGCATCTGTATGGTAAATACAGATGCGAAATTTGAACAATTTTGGACAAGCCGAACTTAACTTAAATAAAATTGCAGCTAATTTTTTGTTAAAATTCAAAAGGTGATAATGCAAACACCAGCATTAATTAAACTTGTCAGCCTATGATTTGTCACTGTCAAAAGTAATTTGAAAGTATTAAATTTTAGAATTTTTACTAGTAATAATTTATTATAATTATTATTATGAGTTACACAATAGAAGAAAAGGTAATTATTGCTTATATGGTTTTCTGCTATTTTTGGATTAAATGGAAATTTTTTTATATAGGCACGTTCTAGTACCTTTGGGGATTGCAAATATACTGGCAGAGTAGTTTTGGATAGTTTGGGTTAACCCAAACTAACCAAAACTAAACCAAATTAAAAAAAGAAAACAAACATAAGGTTCTGGTAAACTTCACGACCCTCGGAATTTCGCAATTTTATTTTTTTCACTAGAAAGGGGGTGTTCTATAGAGTAGTTTAAGAGAAAAAAAATTGCGGATCCCCCATATTTGAGCCGAAAAAAAGGCCCCAAAGTTCAAGTTTTGAGGTTAATGCCGTAGAACAGCGAACTTCCTCTACTACTTTACTGACTTTTCTTTGCTTTGTTGACTTTGTTTGAAAGCTTACCTTAAATAGAACAGCTTAGAACACAAAAATAAATTAAATTTGCTAATATATCAAAATAATTTTAAAAATTTATGTCATACTAACAATAATCAACAATCAATCGAAGACGAGTAAAGCGGCAAATTTTAGCACGGCCACCTATACGACAGGTGGCCGTGATTTTAGCCCCTGGAATACGCTGATGCCAAACTTATTCTAGTTGCTTGACCGGTCTTGGGCTCAAGTTTCTTCTTTTAGCGGAAATCGGTTACAAAAAATATCGTTCTATAGGACGATTCTACACAAGAACACTAGCACAAAAAAAAAGTTTCGTTTCTTCGCAAATGTTTTATTTTCCAGAAAATTAGATTTGTCTTTCTATGATAATTTAACTAAAACCTGTATTTGGATAATTTTCCCACTATTTTTTAACCCAAATACAAATTCATAAAAAAAATTCTGCGGAAATGCATCATTTTAATTTTTTCGATTCTAGAATAACTAAAATCAGTTACATGAAAACATGTTTCTGTTTTACATTCTAAATATTTTTCTAAACCGCAAAAAACTTCTTGCGGAAATAAGTCATTTTCATTTTTTGAGTTAGTTTGGGTTAGTTTGGGTTAGCTTTGGTTAGTTTGGGTTAGTTTCGTCTCGTTTAAGCCACTACGCACTTACGCGAAGAAAGGCTTGCGCGAAGCGCAAGCGTTTCTTGACGCAAGCCTATGCGAAACAATTTCTGTTAGCTTTGGTTAGTTTAGGCTAGCTTTGGTTAGTTTGGGTTAGCTTTGGTTACTTTGGGTTAGTTTTGTCTCGTTTAAGCCACTACCCACTTGCGTGAAGAAAGGCTTGCGCGACGCGCAAGCCTTTCTTCACGCAAGCCTATGCGAAACAATTTCTGTTAGCTTAGGTTAGTTTGGGTTAGCTTTGGTTAGTTTCGTCTCATTTAAGCCACTACGCACTTGCGTGAAGAAAGGCTTGCGCAAAGCGCAAGCCTATGCGAAACAATTTCGGTTAGCTTTGGTTAGTTTGGGTTAGCTTTGGTTAGTTTGGGTTAGTTTCGTCTCGTTTAAGCCACTACGCACTTGCGTGAAGGAAAGCTTGCGCGAAGCGCAAGCCTTTCTTCACGCAAGCCTATGCGAATCAATTTCGGTTAGCTTTGGTTATTTTGGGTTAGCTCTGGTTAGCTTTGGTTAGTTTGGGTTAGTTTCGTCTCATTTAAGCCACTACGCACTCGCGTGAAGAAAGGAATGCGCGAAGCGCAAGCCTTTCTTCACGCAAGCCTAGGCCAAACAATTTCGGTTAGCTTGGGTTAGCTTTGTTAATTTGTTCGTTTCTTCTTAATAAAACCGTTTTTAAAAATATTAATAATTACCTACTTGGATAAGCTTCAAACTCAAGAGAATGAACACAACTTGGCAACACTGTAAGTACTGTTTAATATCAGTAGAGTTTTAACACTGCAATGTTGCGGAAATGGCTTGCTTTTTGACAATTTTAACCTCAAAACTCGAACTTCGGGGGCTTTTTTTCGGCTCAAATATGGGGGATCCGCAAATTTTTTCTCTTAAACTACTCTAGAGGACTCCCCCTTTCTATTGAAAAAAAAAATTTTGCGAAATTCCGAGGGTCGTGAAGTTTACCAGACCCCAAACATAACTTTAAAAAATAATAAAAAAAAAATCTTTTCTCCGCCAGTATATTTCTTTATTTCTTTATTTATTTATTTATTTAGGATACAAACAGGTAAAGAAAACCCAATACAGCATCCACTTATGTACTAAGATAACTTATAACGATAATAATCTAAAATTACTGAAACAATTATCTAAAGAAAAAGAAAAAAGGTTCAAAGTTTAAATATACCAAAAGAGTTGAAATCTAAATATCAACCATACACTTGCTCACATCAATAAAGCATCCTTCAACATACCTTTCAGCTTTGCCTGAGAATAAAAAAAAGAAATCCAGATTCAAATCAGAATAATAGTAATTAGCTAATCTCATCATTCTACACACAGGAGAAAACTGAGAACTATTTGTGTGCCTAAACGGTATATGAAAGAGATAATTATGCCTTAATTGGCGTGGTGAATTGTTAAAAGTTATTAATCGAAGTAAATCCGGAGAATTTACTTTATTATTGAGAATTTTATTTAAAAACATGTCCGAAAGCTTTCTCCTGTTTTCCAGAGTTAGTAAACCAAAATTAATTCGTAGGTCATTAATATTGGTTGTATCAACATTCAGATTCATTTTATAAGACAAACATTTCAAAAACTTATTTTGAACAGTTTCTATTCTATTTTTATAAATGTAGTAAATGGGACTCCATATTATGCAAGCAAAATTCAATTTGCTATAAACAAAAGCATAGTAAAGTGAAAGATATTACTTCGGATTCTTTAAATATTTAGCCTGTCTATTAATAAAACCTAACATTTTAAAA
>JAEQML010077857.1:0-12695 GCA_016904865.1 Pissodes strobi | reverse complement strand
AAACTTTCTACTGGCGACGAACATATAGGCAAATAAAAGCGTACAATAAAAGCCGGCCCTGTATGTTGGTTCTGCCTGATCATCAAATTAACCACAACATTTTCGCGTGTGATACAAATTCTCATTAGGCTTCCTGTTTCTAGTTGTAGCTGCATTAATTAAATTTTAATCGCGTAATAATCCTGGGTATGATGATAATATTATCTGTCTGAATATTGTGTCCTTTAATAATTTACACGGCAGCACCTATAATTGGTTTCATAATTGTATCAAACACGACAGGTTATATATGTAGGTAATATGAAACTAGATTAATGCACCAAGTTACGAAATGTTTTCTATTAAAAATTGTTACATTACTAATAAGCTGTTGTAATAAATCGAACACAAGTAATTTTTAATTTGCCTATTGTCTGGGAACTCACTAATGAAAGTAGAAAAAAACTGAATAACATGGTTTCGTATGAGGTGTAGTACTGATTTTTTAATTATTTTTTATTTTGCTGCTTAGTAACCATAGCAGACAGCTGTCTAGTTTTTTTAATTAAAGACATCGGTTTTAAACATTTTTAATTTTAGAATCCGGCATATTTTTATTCGTCGCGCTTTCTGTATGTTTCTTTTTCAATTTTTATTTGAAAACAAATATTGAGCCACATTGCTCCTTCCATTCGAGTTAAAAAAAAAACCCACATAGACATGATCAACTCCATACTTGACTTGGGACCCCAACTTGGGGTGACTTTGCTTAGCCTTTCAATATTTGCATAGAAACACTCGTGATTACTCTGGCTTGTGTTAGACATTGTACAAATTTAAAACTTTGAGAGATAAAAAATCTATTTGTGATTTTCAACATCTTAAAGTGAAAAAACTCAAAATGCCTATTCCACAAAACAAAAAAAAAATGTAGGTTACTTCAGTTGAAGCAAACTGAAATGTCACAGGTGCTGATAGAAAGAAAAAAAATACGTTGCGAAGAAACAGACAATTCACCTTCCCTACGTCCATAACAAATAGATCATTCTCGTTCATTCTGAAAGTCTTTCTGTCAGAATCTACCGACCTCATGCCCATCAAGACATTTTGTACGGTAGCTGCATAATGTTAATTAACAGCTTTGACACGCCTCCTCACCTCCACGAACTTTAACTAGTAAATACATTCCTTTAATGAAATCTTGGTTACAAACCTCTAAATATTCTGTTTCTTCACTACCTTGCAAAGCGAAATTAAGATCGTGCTCACACATCTGAGGTGGCGCACCTAAGCACACCCTAAAGCTGCTGGACTCCATTCAGAAGAAAGCTATGCGTCTTGTCCGCGACCCGGATAGTCTGGATAGTCTGGAATACCGCAGTCATGTTACCGAGATCCCTCTGTTCTACAGATATTTTCATGGCAGATGTTCCCAGGATTTGACCCGGCTCCTTCCGCCGCCAGCAACGCCTGTCAGGCAGTCAGGACAGACGGGAAGAGTGCACTCGTTCATCGTACAACTGGAAACACCTTGAACATCGCTTTACAAAGATTTATTTGTCTGGAGCACTGCATTACTGTGGAAATCATTCCCAGGACATCTGTTTCCCCCTAATTATAACCTACAGCTATTCAAGAACCATATCAATCAACATCTTCGCACATACACCGCTCGTCGAGTGCCATAGGGTGTGCACCAGTGCCATAAAAAACATTTTCAGCTGGTCATCATCGGAGTTGTCATTAATTACGGTATCATTTACATCATTTCGCTGCTGAACCTTCAATGTTCTACAATTACGCCCTTTTTAGTACTCCATTAAATTTGGTGTGTTAGTTGTGGCTTCTAGATAGTGCGTGGGCATATCTGTCCTCCTTCAAATAGTTACCAACAATGTTCTGCCTTTGTCCATTATTAACACTCCTTAACAAATGGCACGATTCCCGTTGTTTCGAGTGAAGATACCAAATGTCTTTTAGTTGAGTCTTGTTGTTTATCCTTTGAATTTTTATTGTCCATTCTGGTTCATGTTGATTGCAATAAATGGGGAAGAATTTTTTTTACCGATAAACGTAAGATTTGGATGAGTTCCCTTCGAAGCCATTTTGAATGGTCTGAAAAATCCCACATCTAAGGATTGACACAAATGTGTAGCAATTTTCGGTAAGCAGACGAGATCGATATTATTCTCCTCGCATAATTTTATCACTTCTTCCATAAAATGTGATACTAGATTATCGCCAATTAGTATTTTGTCCTCTTCTTAACATTTAGCGTGAGACAATGAGCATCGAGGTCTTGAACCAATCAGCAAAGATTTCCGCATACATCCACATATGACTTGTTCGGTTATAATGAGCGCCGCCTGCGTAGCATTTATCAGTACAGCAAGAAGATAACTTAGGCTTCATTGAGCCCACATTTTTTCTGCCACATTATGAAGGCAACAAGGCTTCAGATGCGGATGCACACATCATGATAGAAGCGACCGATTTCGTGAAATTGCAAACTCTCTGACGCCCCTGATTGTCGATTAAATTTGCCTCATCATAGTTTTGGATGTGGCTCGCAGGAACATTATCTATGCTGACTTTTAGATAAATGAAATATTCAATCAGTGTGCCCCACAAAACCTTTGCACGAGATATCTTGATGGCGAGACCTTTGAGTAACTTTATTGTTGTGCCGCTTCAATACACCCATTCTGGACCAGGAAGATTATCCCTAAATCTTGCGATAGTACGCCCTTGAAGATCCCAGGATGTTTTTTGCCATATGTCTCAAATCAGTTATATTGAGAGAAAATCCTTATTTCACTTGTTTGTACGTGGCTCGTATACTTATTATTTAGTATTCCGTATGGAATTTTGAACTTTCTCGCTACTTTTCTTGGGCTCCATGCTCCAGCCCTCATCCGCAACTTTTTGCAAGACATTTTCGACGGAAACTTTCGACGGAAATTATAATATTTGTATCTCCGAACCCCTAATTTCCTCTTCCTTCTGGCATATCTATTGTTTATCTGGAAGGAAACGAAAATATATTTTCAAATATAATATGACAAGTGAAATAAAAACTATTGGTAATTTTATGAAAATCTGCTTGAACACAATTTGAGTCAGAAAAAACGCGAATACAAGTAGAGTGCACGAGCGCTTTTGCATGCTCTAAATTGCATGATTGCAGATTTGTTCAAAATTACCCATATTTTCCATTGCACGCCTTATATTCGTGGGAGCATTTCATGAACCAAATGCGAGACCAAATGACACTCCGTTTATAGATGAAAATTTTACGTCAGTGCCACAAAAGGTAGCATGTATCACGTTTTCATAATATTTTGTTCTAAATGACCAAATAACAGATAATTATGTTGCGTTTCGAAAATATTTGGATGACAAATATAAGTCAAACGTTGAAGATCGTCGATATGGGTACAGTTTGAATGATTTTACAAGAAAAAAATACATATTGGGTCCGGACACAGCTGAAGAATATTTGATTGGGCAACTAATATGAGAAAAGGAAATGGCGAGAGCCTAGACACTAACTAGGCCACAGGACCGGATGGCGTTCCCGCAATAGTGACTTGAGAAATGTGCTGCTGAACTAACAGCTCCACTAGGCAGGCTTTTCACTATATCATACCGAACTGCATGCTTTCCTTTTAGTTGGAAATGCGCTCAGGTGCAACCAATTCCGAAGAAATGTAAACAAAACGATTCCAAATAACTACCGTCCACTTGCCTTAGTTCTCATCAGGTCCAAAGTCATGGAGAAAGTGATCAACCAAGGCATTTGATAGGGTGTGGCATGACGGATTGTTAAGAAAATTGGCAGCATACGGACTATCACCAGCACTGCTTCTATGGCTTTACAATTTCTTCAGGGATCGAAGCATCCGAGTTGGTATTGATAAACATCTCTCGGAGGAATATAAAATCTATGCCAAAGTTCCTCAATGGTGTATATTATCTCCCACACTGTCCCTGCTCTATATCAACGATCTCTTAGACAGGACAAACAATTATATTTATTGTTTTGCAGATGACAACACTCCTAATTCATGTCGCGGACTCCAATAACCGCTGCTCGTTCCCAACCCGAGCGAGAAAATAAGATTGCTGCCATCAGTGAGGATATTAACGCCATCGTGGAATGAGGCGAGGAAAACAATGTTAAGTTTAACGAAGGAATGACTCAAGCAGCTGTCTTCTCAAAGAAAGCAAACACCGCAGGACATGACTTATCAATGACAAGACAAATACTGACTCTAGCCTCATCCATAAGTTTGCTGGACATCAACGTAGAAAACAACATGTCTTGGCTTAATCACGTCACCAAAATCGCCAAGGCAGTAGCACAAAAGCTAGGAGCACTCTATAGAGCAAAAAAGTTGTATACACCTCATCAGCTCTTAATGCTGCTCTATAAGGCCCAGATAAGACCACCTCTGGAATACTGTTCCCATGTGTGGAGCTCGGCACCCAAACACTTGCACGGCAAAATGAATCCATGTCTCTACATTCTAGCAAAATTTCTGCAACGCCTCGGTCGTGTAGAAGGTAGCGTGCTTACCTGTCATTCTTGCGCTGCGAGTTCGATTCCCGTCGGTCGCGACAGATGTTTTGTTGATTGTTTTTTACTAATTTACCTTTTTTTCTTAATTTTGGGTTAGTTTTGGTTAGCACATGGTTAGTTCTTGTTGACTGAGCCCCCGTACGAGCGAAGCCAGCGGAGGGCCATGCAAAGCTATAATAATACCTATTAACATTTATATTTTAGTCGCCTATACGCCTGTCATAACCAGATGCGATCCTGTAAGTACGTTAGATATGAATATGCTTGCGGGACTCTTTTGTCTGGAAGACTGCCTCGCTCTGGAATGAACTTCCCAGTAACGTCTTTCCCGAAAACTACAACCTACAGCGCTTCAAGTCCAAGGTCCACTGTCTTCTCCGCGCACGCACCGCTTATTGGATGTTATAGGGTTTTCCTTTTGTGTGTGTGCCGAACCCTAGAAAGACATTAAATCAAAATAAGGAGGTCGTAATAAAAACCATGTGGAATGTTGGCACAAAATTAATTAAAGAAAAGTAATTTATTGAATATAGTAGGGAGATAGATCATTTTACTCATATTTATTTTAAACCCGCAGAATATGCTCGAGATGCTGGAAGATAAATTATATAAAAGAAACCTGAAAAGAGAGCAACTAACCGATTTGCATTTAATTATGAGCAGTTTTTAAAAATGATATGCTAGAAGAAGTTTTTTCATGTCGTTTCCTATGAGCTTGGTTGCGTGGTGGAAAAGATGTAAGTTGTGTATTGGAATTTTTTTAAGGAAGTGCTGAGTATAACCATATCTTCACTTTTGCTTCGCTCTCGGGGACCGTTTTGACTCCACGAGAAAGAGTCGGACGTCCAGCCGGTGGTTTGAGCCTTAAAAAGCCGTGCATGTACAAGATTTAAATGTTTGTGAACGTCCAGCAGGTGGTGTTCGAGCCGTAAATAAGCCGTGCATGTACAAGTCGGAGCCTCGAGAAGTATATACTCGATGTACTGGAGGGTCTAAAAATAGTATCTCTGTCCACCAGGTGTAACCAATCTGGAAGGGTCGCTCCAGGTCTTATTACAATCAAACAGCAGCAGCAGCATAACCATATCTTCTTAAAAACTGCTCAGGTGGAGCTCGACATTTAACAGACGGCAAACGATGATATTTGTTCTCTGTACCTAAGCGAGCCCCTACCATTAAAATGAACAGATTTTTTGATACTGGTTCCTGAGTGGAAAGTAAAAATGGTATAGGGTTCAAAAATTCGCCGATTCGTAGAAACGAAATTTCAAGATGGACCACAAAATCGGCTGAAAGCCGTTTATAATATCAAATAAAAAGTTAAGTATACCAATCATTCGCACAACCAGCAACAGTAAGCCAGTTTTCAAAAATAGGATTGGATGCGTTGCAACTAGTAACAATGACTGGTCATGCAAATGTAAGTTCCATCAAGCCTAATTGCAATTAGATTCAGGTTTTCACAACTCACTTGTGACGAAATTGAGAGACGCTGGAACTTCAGTCAAAACACAGAATGATGCCTGCACCCTGAAGAATATAGCGCTTAGACAACACTCAACATCTTCAGACCAGCAGACCTCCAAGTTCAAAATCGATGCACTGTTCATATTTATTAAAACAATTGCGTATTTAATTGCCAACACTTTAATAATAAGTAACATTGTTTTGTATATTGAAGTTAATAGCTGAGTTATTTTTTTATGATTGACAGAAATCTTATGAGGGTAATTTTTAACAGAATATTGGCGATAATTTTTGCATCAATAGGCATAACTATGGTTACAACAATAAAATATTCGTATTTAACTGTTAAAATATTGGTTTTAACAGGTGAATGAAAATCTCAGTGAGATGCCCATGGCATCTGATCAATTTCACCCCCATACTATGATCAGTTTCAGTTTTCACCAGAAAGAAAAAAAATCCTCTCTGGTTTCACTCCACGGAAGATAATGTATAATTTAAGTTCAACCGTCAACCATCAAAATTATCCAATGGAGGTTAGAACATTAATAGGTACATGTGCACAAATGTAAGTATGAACAAAAACATCCGTTACATTTGATACAAATTGAGATAGTACACAAAGTTCTAATTTTGATTTGATCCACTTACTGGCACACCAAAAAAATAAATTGAACACGAACGGAACGGCATGCGATCATTTTGCACGTGTCTATTCAATGAAATTTTTACACCGCCGCGCTGCGCCGCCGCCGGGTTCGTCACTCGGTAAATAGACGAGGCAAATTGAAATATTTCAGACTTGTAAATAGTGATCAAAGTCACCACGCAAAAGTCAATTTCACCCCCAATTCACGGAATGAAATTTGGTAGCAGTTGATGCATCAGCTGTGCTGCCATTCTGTACGATATTATGGGAAAAGTGGTCTTGGCCAAATTGATATATTTTCTACTATCTATATTAAATTTTATCGCTAAGCCCGTATAACAGTTCGTAATACTTCGTACTCCAGGATCTGGCGTAAGTTCGAACTTGGGGCGACAGGAATTTGGTCCAATTTAATGCTGCAAAAACCCAAGCAGCCACGTTTACCAAGAAAGCCAAAACGGCGCGGCGCGGCGTGCCCTGGATATCATTATAACAGGATCGACGATTCCTTCATTCTCGTCAATCGGACTACTGGGTGTCTCGGTCAACAGCAATATGTCCTGGCATGACCACGTTGCTAACCTCGCAAAATCAACCGCGCAGAAGCTTGGTGCGCTATTTCGCAACAGAAAACTGTATACACCGCAGCAGCTACTCTTGCTCTGCAAAGCGCAAATAAGACCGTGCTTAGAGTATTGCTCACACATCTGGGGTGCCGCACCTAAGAACACCCTAAAGGTGCTGGACTCCATTCAGAAGAGAGCTGTGCGTTTCGTCGGTGACCCAAAGTTGACCCGGGATCTGGGTAGTCTTGAATACCGCAGACATGTGGCCGAGATTTCCTTGTTTTACAGGATTTGGCCAGCATCATCCCGCCCCCAGCAGGCGCTGCTGGGGGCGGTCAGACAGTCAGGACATACGGCTAGAGCGCACCCGTTCGTCGTACAACTGGAAATACCTAGAACCTAGAACGTCGCTTTACAAGGACTCCTTTGTCTATCGCACTGCATCATTGTGAAATTCACTCCCAGGGCATCTGTTTCCCCCTAATTACAACCTACAACTATTTAAGAACCGTGACTGCCATAAAAAAAAGCCTTGCAATACATAGCCTGCGTGCAATTTTTTTAGGTTTTGCACTTGGCAATTTCTGCTTGCGATTGATAATACTTCAGTGACTTGAGGTTGAGTTCCAACCGGAAAAGAGACTAAAACTCTGTTGTCATTTTTGTATTTGTAAACAAATAGTTTTTAAATGGGAGTTAGTGTTTATTAAGGGCCGCCGCAACGCGAACGGTCGCTGCCACATGCTGCGAAATATATTTGGCATGTAGTAGTCTGTGGCTTAGATAGACCACTACACTAACGGTTACAGACAGCCTGCAAAACACATTCCCGTTACAGATACCGCCTAACGAGTCCTGGGCATGCGCGCTCATCACAAACACATTAGAATGTCTAATATTACACTTCACGTATAATAGCCCATCGCTCGCTTTGCTCGCTATGGGGGCGAAACCAACAAAAACTAACCAAAACTAACCCAAGGCATGCCCAAAATCAAGAAAAAAAACTTTTTTATAAACGTAACTTAAAAAAAAACATGTCTTGCCACTGGAATCGAACCCGGGACCGCCGTATCACAAACAACGTAGCATCTAACTTGAGCCACGATGCTCTCTGAAAGCAATTCTCTGGACCATAAAGACATCTATTTGTCAGAAATGTGATTGTGATGCGCGCGCAAGCCCAGGACTCGTCAGGTGTGGGAATGCCTTTTGCAAGCTGTATTTATCCGCTAATGACCACTACGAACGGTGTGTCTGCGCTAAGGCTATTAAAACTACATACAAAATATAGTTCGTATAGTTGGCTGTGTTTACGAGCAGCCTCAGTGAGCGGACAAAATACTTTCGCTTCAACCAGAGCATCATAACCTAGCTCCGTCCACCAAAAAGAAAATAAAATAAATAAATACGTTTTTTAAATCGACCCTTGTTCCGCACATGGATCTGAGCCAAAGCCGAGCTTAGTATTTTTTGAACCCTCGAGCATAGTGTATCTGACGATGGGTAAGAAACAAATAATCGGTCTCGTGTTCGAGAGCCCTTTTGAAATTAAACAAAAAATAAGAAGCGAGTGGAGCGAGTGGAGGATCATTACACATAACAAAATCAAAACACCAGTTCCCTTAGACCAGCAGCGCGCAGCCCTAAATCGATACACTGTACCAGAGATCGTGGCGCCACATCGGTCGAATTTCTAATCTTTGTACAGATTCCAGCTCGTAATTTACATAATCTATTTAGGGACGACACGATACTACTAGAGTATCGACACCAATACTAAAATAAAAATATGTGTGCATAAAATCATGCACTACTAGTACTCGATACCACATTGAAGTATCGATAAATGAAATATCGCCAAAAAAAAACGAGAATATTTTTTCCTGATGTACCGAACGCCTTGTCATTGTCGATGTCAAGTATTGTTATGTTATGTCATTATGTCAAAGTCAACGTGCCAAGTTCACTCTAGGGCATGGGGACACGTGTTGGAAAAACTCTTGTGCCATATTTTCTATACACAAAAAACTTATTATAAAAATAAACAGGAAAATCACAAATTCTGCAAAATGTTAGGTTTATGTAAAAAGTTGGTCGAAGCGAACAAAAGACGCAAATTGTTGTAATTAGTATAATTATGATTGATGTCGCTGTTCTCGTGACAAAAGAGTAACAATCTGTTACCAAATTAGATGAAATATTGGGTTGACTGAAGAGTTTATCGTTTCAAATATAAAGACATATTCCAACTTTATAAAGATGAATACAAACTATTTCACTCAAATATAAATCAACAACCACCACCGTCCTTTTTAGACTTTAGCTGCTAAGAACCATATAATTTTAAATTATTTAATTGAAAGAAAGGACGAACATGCACATTAACTGTTAAATGGACACTGACATTTGCCGTTCTTATAGGACTAGCTGGAGAGCGCTCTCTTTAATTGGATCGTCGTTGATAGCTGAACGGCTGCCTAATGCCTAGTTCTTTTTCACCAACAGAACTTTCACAAAATTGTAAAATGCCCGGATTTTAAGGTTTTGTTAGGGAAAACGTGGATTCTCGGTTTTTAACCGTCACTCAACCGTCGTGGTTCGAATCCCTCTCCCTTTTTTCCTGTGCACAAATTTTTCCCATCCTATCTGTTTATTCAGCAGAACAATGGCGTCAGAACGTTGTTCTTACAGGCAACGTATGTGAGACCGCGAGTATAGTATTTTAAAACTATGACTAAGACATGAAAATAATACAATTCTTGCAGGTTACTAAGAAAATAAGGTTAACTTAACGAACAATAAAAAGAGTACCTACAATAAAAAAGTCGAGAAGATAACCCAGTTTTAGAACCGTCAAATTCAACAAGTGCGTTTCTTCGGACACTTTTGTTCAGTTGGTAACAAAAAAGGTCCCAAAGGCTTCGCCCAGAATGCACGACATCAAACTTGCAATAAAAACCGAATCCGGTCAATTATGTGCAATGCTTTGAAAAGCCAGTAGGTAAATAATTTGAATTAGATTGACTAGTTCCAAAATTCACGGTAAAGTCACCTTTTCATAAAGAAAATCAAATGAAAAGATCGCTATTATAAATAAAAAGGTCGTGAAAAAAAATCAAATACATTCCTCTGGAGTAAAGCGCCTTTTAATGGAAGAAGTAGCATTTTCCCCCCTTGTAATATAAATATCTATTTCTTACTAATTTGTCAATTTAAATTTCTGATAGAAAAAAAAACGATTCTAAATTGTGCGATGTTGTATTATGGTGATATCCCCCTTTTCCATAAGTTTTTTGTTAACATTAATTTCTTCTAAATACCAAATACTAAGTGGAAACATTATTCTTTTTAAGAAATTATATTGCTGTTTTCTAGAAACCTGCACCTACGGGTGTATATTTTCATTCTGATTGTGCCTATAATGCTTTTATGGCCAAGCAGCGGTTTAATGCAGTTTCATATTTCGCAGGTTCTCATAGGTGTTTTATAGCCACTTAATGTTAACAACGTTAGATACGTGTTCCAAACAAAGAAAGGGAATACGAAAGAACAATTTATTGCAATCTAAAAGAAAAATTACAAAACCTCGTTATTCCCTGATTAGCATAATATATTGTGCAGTGGGGGCCCAGCACGAATTCTTAGATCCTTGACTGCTACATCGTGTCTCGAAAATATGCAAGGGGAAATATTAAAAATCAATTAGTTCTAGCATGTATGCATTGAGATTTCTTGAAGTGTTAAGGTATGTAAGGAAATTATAATAAAAACGTGTAAGCTGGTGGGAACAAACTATGATCCTTTATAGGATGTTAGACAAAGGTACTTCTTAAAATCGTTTGCTAGAATACTGAAAAAAAAATAGCCCATTTTTATCACCAGAGGCGGTTTATGCGTTATTAATTATTTTGGGATTTTTGAAGTGAAAACTTCAGCCAAGCGAGAGAGAGAGAGAAACAGTTAGAAGCATTCAGCACACTTTTTCCTGGGTAGTGAACGCAATAGAGCCGTCAGGCGCGACGAGTGACGCTCGGGTGAAGTCAGCGCCAACTTCATTTGCTTCTCTTTTTCGAAAACATAAGCAAAATGGACTTTTGAGGGAAAATGTAAGAGCATCAATTTGTAAGCCAAAGAGATGAAAGTTTCTGTTTCTTTCTTCTCGAAAAATAAGTTTTTTTTTATAAATGAACCGATTATTTAATGAGAATCTAAGTAAAAAATTGTACAAGACGACCCTCTCGTAATGATGATGCCTTTTATAAATGCTAAGCTAGTTGAATTGAAAATTTTCACATTTTCGGGTTTTGCCGCGACACGTCTCCATATAATATTTGATTACTGAAAAACCCAATAATCTGGAGCAAATTCTCGCCTTTTAAATTTTCACTTCTGTGCGTGTGATCTTAAGCACACACTCTCTTTTTAGAATTTTGCAAGCTTTGTATTTATCATCTAGTTTTTTTTATGGCATTCACCCTAAAGGGAGATTCTGTGGCACTCGACGAGTGGTGTGTGCGCGAAGATGTTGATTGACACTGTTCTTGAATAGTTGTAGGTTGTAACTAGAGAGAAAAAGATGTCCTGGGAGTGAGTTTCATAGTGATGCAGTGCGCCAGACAAATGAGTACTTGTAAACGACGTTCTAGCTGCTCCCAGTTGTACGACGAAGGGGTGCCATCTGTGTTGTGAGTGTCTGGCAGTAGTTACTGAGGGCTTGATGATGCAGGCCAAATCCTGGGAACATCTGCCGTCAAAATACCTGTAAAATAGGGAGATCTCGGCCACATGTCTGCAGTGTTCCACACTATGCAGATCCCGGGTGAACTACGGGTCGCCGACGAGACGCACAGCTCTCTTCTGAATGGAATCCAGCAGCTTTAGGGTGTGCTTATGGGCGGCACCCCAGCAGATGTGTAAGCAAGATTTTAAGCATGGTCTTATTTGCGCTTTGTAATTGTTAATTGTTGTAATCTGCTTCTGTCTGCGGTGATAAGTCTCAGTCTCTGGTAAAGGTTTTCATCATCATCATCATCATCATATCTGGCTTTACAACCCCTGATGGGTTTTTGCCGACTCCACCACACGTTTCCATCTTTTTCTGTCCAGCATAATGTCCAGTCCATCTTGTAAGTTCATGGCTCTTAGATCGTTTCCGATGTTGTCTCTCCATCTAAGCCGAGGTCGACCTATAGGATGTTTTCCTTGTCGAGCCGTTTCCCACACAAGCTTTACCATTCTTTCATCCGGCATTCTTCTTACGTGGCCCGCCCACTGTAATCTCTTGGCCTTTACCTCATTTATTATGTTACCACCCGCATACAGTTCTTTGAGTTCTTGGTTGGTTTTTATACGGTATATTCCTGTTGCTTCTTCTCTAGTTGGACCAAATATTCTCCTCAGCACTCGTCTTTCGAATATCTTGAGTCGATCTTCGTTTGCAGCGGTTAGT
>JAEQML010077856.1:0-12695 GCA_016904865.1 Pissodes strobi | reverse complement strand
GTGCTTAAAATGATGTTTATGATGCGCCTACTTTTTTAAAAGTTGCTATAGAAACATTTGATTATGTCAAATGTGACAAATTAATATATTCGTCAATATATCCCTTAAGTTTAATATTTAAAACATTTTTGAGATTATGATGCATTCGTAATAAAAAATAGCGTATGATATACGTGTATGAGAGGCAGTGATGTAAAATTACCGTAATTTATATTTTTGGTTATTTACGCTCGTAATTTACGAGCGTTAATTACCAAAATTAATTACCATGGTAATAAATTTATGTCGTAAATTACTGTGGTAAATAACCGTAATATATTTTTGGTAAATAACAATAAATTACCGTAATTTACCGTAAACTGCAAGTAAACTAATAGCGATTTTCATTCGTAAATTAATGTAAATTGTGTATATTACTGTCTATTGGAAACGTCCAACTATTTTACAAATAAAAATTGCTATTTGTCCAAAGAAGCATGTACATGTATAAAAAATAACTTGTCATAATCATGTAATTACCACTTGGGAATGAAATTACGGTGTGTGTAAGTATCGGTGTAGGACAAAGAGTTGTTTCATTTGTTTGTGAATAAAACATTGTTTTTTTCCTTCAATATTATTTAATTTTAAAACGAAAGCAACACAGAACAAAATGAATGGCAATGAATGACAGCCAACAGTACATCCTCGGTTCGGCTAATAACCGGAAGCCGGCAGTAAATCCCGGAACGCATATTGTTCATATTGCTGACAAACATGGTACAGGGTGATGCCCTATAATGTCGCCTCATTTTACCTTTTTTATTTTTAGTGTCCCAAAAAAATTAAAAGTATGGTTATTTAGGTACTGAAAAAAACTTTTTTTCTGCGTATAAAAAATATTGGAAAATGATCAGTATTCAGGGAAAAACAAAAAGTTAATTTTTTTCAATGGATCACCCTATATACGAATTTATTTTTCGATTCCTTGTAAAATTCTAAGCATACTTTATGTATGATGTTATACCTCTAGAGTCAGTAGTTTCACAGCTATAAACGATTGAAATCCGATACTTTGGCTACTTTTCACCTTGTAGCAAGAAGGCCATCAAAAATGGAAATGGAAACCTTCCTAAGAAAACCCTGATACATTTAATGCACATTGTAAACGCCATTCTGCGCCTGCAACACTTTCCTAGCTCGTGGAAGATCGCGCGAATAGTGCTGTTCCCCAAGCCAGGGAAGGACGCTAAATTCACGAGCTCCTACAGGCCAATTTCGCTGCTCAATACGATGAGCAAGCTTACCGAAAAGCTCGTACTACCCAGGATTAATAAGGCCGCCCTGAACCTTCGTGTTCTCCCGGAGGAACAGTTCGGCTTTCGCAGCGGGCATAGTACAAATATGCTCGCTGCGAAAATAGTGTCCGACATTTACGAGGGGTTCAATGATGGGCATTGCACCGCCTTGTTACTCCTGGATATAGAGCGTGCGTTCGACCGGGTGTGGCATAACGGCCTTTTATATAAACTTTTCATCACGCACGAATTCCCGCTGCATTTGGCAGCGTTAGTTGCGTCATATCTGGCCGGGCGCTCCTTTTCGGTGCGCATTAACAGCGCAAATCCAACCCTGAGGCCGATCCGAGCTGGCGTCCCACAGGGAACAGTGCTATCACCGCAGCTATTCAGCTATTACATAGCAGACCTTCCCTCCCATCCTAATACATCCCTGGCATTCTATGCTGATGACACAGCCCTATATTCCAAAGCCCCTAGCGCACAAGAGGCGGCTGACAATGTCAGTGCCCATATGGCACAAATCACAGCTTATTATACTAACTGGAAAATCCGTTTAAACACATCAAAAACAGAGCTGGCTCTTTTCACCCGAAAATATACAAACATTGATATGCTCCCTATCCTGATAAATGGCACCCCCATCCGTCCCAAACCTAAAGTCAAGTACCTTGGAATCATGTTTGATAGGAGGCTGACGTTTTGCGATCATATCGCATATATAAGAAGCAAAAATCTCATTGTATGGGATAAACTGAAGCCTCTTATCAGACATGGTTCCTTCTAGTGATGGGCTTATTCGAATGAAAAATAACCTTTTATTCGGTTATTAAAATAACCTGTATTATTCGGTTTTCATTCCACAAGTATTCGAATGAAAAATAACCTGAACCTGATATGTACGAATTCAAATACGAACACGAACTGCGAAGGAACAAGCCTCGCTGTCGCGTCGATCCGTCAAATGGTCAACGAGCGAGGAGCGGTTTTAATTTAGTTATGAAGCAAATTTCCATGTTTCAGCTCGAATAAAAGATGAGTTTTAAAATTTCAAATCTACCGGTAGGATGTGGAATTGTGGAATGTGGAAGCCGAACTTGGGGTGTTGAAAACTAGCGAATATTAAGTTAAGATTTTTACTTCTATTGCGTACCTAACATAAAAAAAATATCCAATTTTCGGCGCCTGAACGCCTAAAAAGTGAAAATACAGCAATTTGTTGACATCTTCAAAGAATCAAAATAAAAGGCGATCACTTTTGAACCGACCGGCAGCCCAACATATTTCTTATTTCTTTCATACACTTCTTCGTAATGAATACGGCCTATTTTCCAATTCATAACACTATTTACCACTACTACTAATGTTTGTTTACTTTTTAGGTTATATATTGGAATTTAGAATGTAGGAGCAGTAGGGCAATACATAAGTCGTAATATAATTATAACAATATAATATGTACTATTAATTATTAATATTATTATAGTAATATAAATACATCGCCAGAGAGAAATACTTTTTTGCAAAGTAGATTTTTAATAATTATGTTCATTACATGTAATCAACACATCCGAGAATCAAATTTTAGAGTTTAAGTATTTTTGATTTAAAAACGTAAAATGATATTTATTTTATTTTGTTCAATAATATTGCGTAAACAAATATTTACTCGTATTCTCTTGTTATTTATCAAGCCATACTTAATATGACAATTACAGCAGTTACGAGTTACGAATACGATGCCGATGACGCTGAACCTCCTTCCTAACCGGCTGCGATCGCTAACCTGCATTTATTCGAATGATTATTCAAATTATCATTCGGTTATTAATTTATTTGAATACAAATAAATCGGTTATCAAAATAATTCGGTTATGCCCATCACTAGTTCCTTCCTCTCCCCCGGAAATAAAGTCATCCTTTACAGGGCAATTACTAGGCCCTTCCTGATGTATGGTGCACCGGTTTGGTGCTCTGTTTCTGATACACAATTTAAAAAACTGCAAGTCCTGCAAAACCGCTACTTAAGGGCAGCTTTCTCTGCGGGTCGTTATACCAGGACGGCAGACTTGCACGCGTGGGCGTGTATCGATTACGTAAAGGAGTACGTGGATAAGCTCGCGTGCAAGTTCTATAGTCATGGTGTTCGCGGCTCGCCGAGAACGATTAACATCGCAGACGCCAGGTTCAATCCAGAACTCAGAGCCAAACACGGGCCCATACATCGAAGAACCACCATATTTTTCCTGGAACCCAGACCCCCGTAGTTAATTCCACCCCTAATTCCCTAAAATCTCTTTCAGAACATCTTCAGTCACCCCTGCTGGCTGGCGATAAAACGCCAGGTAGCAGGAGCACAGAAATTTCACGGCGATACACATAGTATCTGTCGCCTCTAGCCCGACAGCGGGCCCCGCCAATCAGGTTCGTTAGAACATGGTGGGCGGGGCTTGCTAGGGGATCTGGCAACCATATATATATGGCCAGCTCGGATAACCGCAGCAGTCAAGGAACTGCAACCAAACCGTCTCTGCGCTCCTGTGCTCCGGCAAGGGCAGAATGGCCTAGCATCGCCAAGTTACGGTTACCATTGCAATTCACCCCTCACCAGGACTACCTATTAATAGGTAGCCCATTACCTATTTACCTATATATGTGTGAATGTGTGTGTGTCCTTCTAGTCAACCGTGACATGGGGTTTTTCTGTCTGTTTTCCCCATATGTACCCACCCTTATTTTCTTTTTACTTCCTTCAAACCTATCAACCAGCTCTATTGCCATCTCTATGTAATCCACACTGAAATACCCTTGAAAGGCTACGCCTAGGAAAGATTAGTTTATTATAGTATTGCCACCTGCCTGCAAGCTTATGAGTCCGGGCGAACATTAGCCCAGGTTTCGCTTGCGTGTGCTGCGGGCTTCTAGAAGCATCTGCTTGAGATGCATGTAATCTCGTATATAAACGCGCACAGCTACTGTGTAGACTCGTAATCGTAGGCTTAAGGTGACTTGTATCTTGGATTGTATTGAATAAATGTTATATACATATAAAATGGAATAAAATTAATTTCACATTCCTATCTTAACTTCCCAAGAGCTATCTGATGGTGCTAACTGATGGTACCTACTGAGGTACCAGATTTGGTACCCATGGTACCGCCTTCCAGTTCCTTTCAGTTCCTGAAAAGGAAGATAGGAATGTGAAATTCATTTTACTCCATCTCTAATGATCTTCTTGCTACCAACGTGAAAATTAGCCAAAGTACCGACTTTCAACTGTTTATAGCTGTGAAACTACTAACTCTAGAGGTATAACATCATACATAAAATATGCTTAGAATTTTACGAGGAATATATATATATAAGGAGATACATTGAAAAAAAAGAACTTTTTGTTTTTCCCTGTATACTGATCATTTTTCCAATATTTTTTACACGCAGAAAAAAAATATTTTTCAATACCTACATAGCTATATTTTTAATTTTAATTTTTTCGGGACACTTAAAATAAAAAAGTTAAAGGGGGGCGACATTATAGGGGATCACCCTGTACATTACAACAAAATACAGTAAATAACGGTAAATTACGATAAATAACGTTAATTATTTAGCATGAAAACCAGTAATTTTCTATGTAAATTATCAGTAAATTACGGTAATCAATTTCTGGTAATTTACGGTAAATTACAGTAAATTACCACGGTAATTTATCGGTAATTTACCAGTTCACATCACTGATGAGAGGCCTTTAAAGCCCTTGCGACTTACAAATATGAAATATGTCGCGCGTGCTTTAAAGGCCCTCTTATACACTTATATCATAATATACTATTATGAGTCAACTTCTATTAAAATTAAAATGATTCAAGAAATAAACAATAAGGTAGTGTCCCGTAGATTTCGCACTTTTTTGGGGTCCTTCATATATATAGGTATTTTATAAATCTCTCGGTAAAGGATTTTAACTATGTCTCTTCTCAATTTTCATCGAAATATATTGTGTTACTTTCCTTTACGAAACTGACTCCTATATGTTTTCGCAATAAAAAGCTTTTTCATGCTTTCACGCGTCATGACTAATCAAAATTTATTGACGCCTCATAAAAAAATTATGTATGTTTGTATTAAGATTTATTAATATTTATTTTATTTTGGTGTATTTGTGATCGCCTACTTCTAAAGCAAGAAATCTATTTTCATTAAGCCTAAGCAAAAGAATTGATACTTCTGGCAATTTAATACCTTCAGCTTTTTTTTACGAGATTGTGTGCTCTACCTAAAGGATCCTTTTAGTTAAATCAATTTGAGTTCGTTCGACTATTCATTTGCTTTATTCAAGCAATATCTATAATATAAACATATATATTTTTGTGTTCAACTATTGAACTTTGTCAAGTTCAAGCCAATTCGTATCCAAACTCGTTGACAGACATTTTCGAGAGAGGCACTTTTCAACTATAAATCACTGAATAAAATATGATATTTCTGAATCCGCTCTCTAAACAGAACAGCATCAGAACGCTGTTGCCAAAGTTATGTGTAATATTAGTAAATATCGCAAACATTTTAATGTTGAGATTCACCTTTAGTTGAATGCTGACAAATAGTTCCTAGGACGACGGAAATAGTAATTTGCGTAATCTAACTACGAACCTGCTACAATCACAAATGAAATGTTTTCTGCAGAACATTGCGTCCGCGAAATATTTACACAGTTGGTTTTGAGGATCGAATTAAAAACAGAATTTTAATGACATGGTTTTTTAAAATTAGAACGTTTTATGAGTCGCGATTTACGTTTCCTTAAAAATTATATACTAAAAAATAAGCACTTCCAAAACATTCAGCAGTCGCTTCTGTATATTATCTAATAAAATTGGAAATAAAGTTTTTAATAAGGCAGTTGATAATATGTAAATATTTCTGGAACAACTCTGTATATAATACCAACAGAAATATAAATAAATTATAATATCGAATGTAGAATGTAGTGTAAAAAAAGCAAGTAATAAGACAAAAGAAAAATAATAATTAACGAAAACATTTGACAAGGTGAACAAATCTGGAAAATTTCAGAGACACTCTCCTTTACGAAAACTGACACGAAATATAATAAATTTCATAGTAAAATTTCCGTAATTTAGTGCAGTTCAATTTCCGCAAATTGTTTTCAGGCATTAAAAACTTAAATCGCAATATTTGTGTGTAAAATAAGTTTGGTGGCTTACATTCTTCCAGGTAAATGTAATCCCTTTAGGTCTCCTTAGTCTAAAATACCTCAGAACTGGTTGTCCGAGGAGCTTATCTCCACATTCTGCAACCTGACAAAGAATCACAATAGAAATTGTAAATTTTACAAATTATTATTTATGTTAAATTGGTAAGGAATTTAGGCAGATATTTGCGTTAAACGCTTAAATATATAGAGTGTTTCAGAAACCACCTGCCAAATTTGATTGCATAATTCTCTGGCAAATAAATAAATGATAAATGGTATTTACACTTACATATTAGATGGCTATGCAGTGCCGGAAATAAAAAAAAAATCCAATAGCTTATGTAGAACCAATGTCAATAATATTTGTATTAACAATATGATACACCACTGGTAAAGTTGTTATAATTCAAATATATATAGCATTTTGAACAAAGTTAAAAAGAAAAGAAATAATCTCATAAAAAAACGTGGGTTTGGTAAGTCGCAAGTTTTTAGATCCCCGCGAGTAATTCAAAACTGTCTGTATGATTGCCAGCCGGTATGGCCTGCATCAATAACATTTTAAAAGAAAATTAGCACCTCTCTGGCAAAAGAATGTTACATCAAATATGACTAACATTTTAAACAGAATTCAAATAATTTTTTCTAATATCGATGTTTTTTTCTTAATTATTGCGTTTAATTGTATTATTTTTTATATATTTACATTACTTATCCATTTTATATCGTTCTTACTACGTTCTTACTATCTACGTGTTTTCACTCATTTTATCTATATTTTATTTTATGATATTACCAATTATAATTACTACTGTGTACCTAGGTAAACTACCTGTTTTAATTATGAAATTTTTTTCTTAAATGCTCTTAGTAATTATATAATTTATGCTCTATTTTATTTCTTTAATTCTATCCTCATTCCCATTTTCTCTATTTCTGCTCTGTCACTTATTTTTCCATGTTTTACTCTAAATATATTTACACTTATTAATACTGTGAGATGTCTTACTTAATTGACCTAAATCATATTATTTATGCTTTCTTTTTCTAACTTATTCTTTTTCATCATCCTTATTTCAGCCTTCTCTTCTCTTTCTCTTTTTTCTATCAATATATTTGCAATCATATTTACTACATATTTTACCTATTTTACTTCTAATATCTTTGTTCTTTCAGTTACTTCTGTGTACCTAAATTAACTTTCTAAGTTTAAATTTTTTACATTTTTCTAATTTTCTTTTGGTATTATGTATGAATTTTTATCTAGCAAGTCCTTTTTTCTATTTACCTTAATTAGCCTTTTCGCTTATTTTCTCCTTTACCTCTAATATATTTACTATCGTAAATATTACTGTGTGCTAACATCACCTTATTACTCTCTGATCCTGAGTGTTTGTTTATTATATTTCATTTCCATTATTTATCTTTCTTCTATTATCCTTATTTCAGTCATTTTACTTATTTTATCTTTTAATATAGTTGCTCTAATAACTACTAGGGGGTACCAAGGTGGTCTTACGTTGTTTTAGTTTTGAGGCCTTTTTATCTCTTTTCAATAATATTATTTATGCTTTATTTCTCTGTTGGAATCTTTTTTTTTGTCAGCTTTATTGAAGTGAAACTTCTTTATCGAGAGTAAGTAAGAAAAAATTAAAATCAAATGAAACGGAAATCAAAGTTTAACACTTTAATGAAGCATGTTCCAGTGTAGCTAGAGGGCTGAATTTTTCAGGACATGGGTAAAATGAGTATCTTGGACGAAAACTGGACCCCGTAATCCCCCCTCCCCATGTTTAATAAATTTATTATAAAACGAAAAAAAAATTAATATAAAAAAAAGTTAAGATAAACGCGGTTTTTGGCGAAAATAAGGTGAAGGAGTGAAGCTACGAGGTCGGAGATGGCAAAAATTTAAAGAAAAAAAAATGATTTATTAAAAATACAAGTTAAAAAAAAGCAAAAAAAAAGGCTAAAAGTGCCGAAACCGGGGGCAACAGTTAAGGAAAAATAATTAATTTCAATTCCTAATACTATTCAGAAGTTTCACTTCAATTATGTGCTTATAAATGTGAGGCACATAATTTTTCTTTCTTTCAATTTTCTATTAATATTTTTGCACTGTATGTTTACATTAACACAACATTTGCAGTGTTCATGCCTTTTTCTTACATTTCCTTTACTTTCTATTATCTTATTTTTTTTTTCAATCATCTTCTAGTATATGTATTTGCATGTTGTAATAATTGCAAATGTGTGTTTATATTATGATACTAATTTTTAGTTAGAGATTGTTTTATATCCCCTACTTTTTATTTTTTCTCTTTGTCACTTATTTACTCTAGCTTTTACTTTAATGATATTTTTCT
This sequence comes from Pissodes strobi, assembly GCA_016904865.1. Taxonomy (NCBI): domain Eukaryota; kingdom Metazoa; phylum Arthropoda; class Insecta; order Coleoptera; family Curculionidae; genus Pissodes; species Pissodes strobi. The sequence continues at coordinate 3,834 of JAEQML010077856.1, read as the reverse complement.
TGCCACACCCATATGTTTATGTAGCTATAAGTTTTAATTATTTTATAATTTAATTATGTTCTCCTATTTAATTCAAATTCATATTTTCCATGCTCAAGCAACTTATTATTGTTTAAATATATCGGGTTGCATATCTATATTCGCGATAGTAGTTGTTGGACATATTTTACTTGAAATCCCAAAATACGAGTGCAAGAACCGAAAGTCGCGCGTCGCCCAAAGCAGCATTACGATAGAAGTACCAAAATATAGAAAAACTTGAAAACGCTTCTTCCGGGAAGGATCCTTTGGTAAGTTAGCTCCAACAATACGTACGACCTTTTCAGGGTCTCCACTAATTCTAATCATTTGTCGTTTCCATTTTTACGTTCAGTAACAGATATTTATTAATAATAGTTACTACTATTGCTTTATAGGAATGACCCCTTATTATTTTAATTGCTATTCAGTTATTTGTAGAATATATTTTTGATAGTTCAGATGATATGAAATGAAGAGGTAGAATGAACTAATGAGATTATGACCTTTTACTGACTTGGATAAGTTTTTCTCCACACGCGACGATTAACATGGATGGGTTAAATAATATGGCGAAGGGAAATAGGACCAACAGTAGGTCGCAATTAAACGATGGCAGCTTGCTTATGGTCTTCAAATGTGCTTCTTCCTTTACTTGTCTGGCCAATATCTGGAAGATAGTAAAATAAATTAAAAATGAAATTTTGTTAAGTTCAATCAAATATTTTTTTATAAATTTAATCTAATTAGTAGATAATTCGGGACATGTAACGAAAACACAACATTTCGAAATATGTTTCTTGCATAATAATATGTTGAAAGCAAAGAGCAAAGCAAAAGAACGGAAGTACCGAAGGTACAAACTTTCTGATGTATATGTCAATATCTATCCAGGAATTTTGTTTATACTTATCAACCTAGTTACGAATCGTTGAATCAAGAGTTTTGGGCAATTATTATTACATCACATAATAACACGACAGTGGAAATGGAAAGACGGTCCTGCAACCACCACATCCGATAAAGACCAGTCTCCAGTTCTATAACGTTATTAAGTTGAACTCCGCTCACCTGGGCTACGTCATTTTTGGGATGTAGCACCTATCAATGAGCATGCAAGTATCAGAATGTTAACATTCGACAGGTGTCATTTGCAAATGCGTGCGCATCTGATACCTGTCATTCGCCACTCTGAATTTGGCATCTGGCATCTGTCGTTTTGCATCGACGGGGCTATACCATTTTTGAGATCTGCTTCGGCCATCTACGAATCCTCCCACGACATGGTTGTGATCATCCTGATCTAAATAATTCTCCGACTTCAAGGTCCTATTTACCTTTAAATAGATATCTTTTTAATTCACAAAAAGTCTGGTACCTTGTCTAAGATCGAACCTAGAGCCTCTCGACTGGTAGGTAGACAAATTTAATAACCATATAAGTGCATCAAACAACTTGAAAGTAAATACGTATTAATTATAGTATTGACGGTTAAATTATGATAATATAATTTCAAGTCAACAAAAATCTTGGAAATAATCATAAGTCCATCGAGAAACTCGAAAATAAATGTAATAATTCTGGTAGCAGTGACGAATAACTAGGTTGTATTAAATATATCTGAATTATTGTCTTGGTATTATGATAGTCAAAGTCAAAGTCAAGTATGCTTTATTGCCACAGAAAAATTCAAATAAATTTTATGAACAAAGCGAATTAGATAAATAAACTAACCATAGCAGAGCAAATACAAAACAAAAAAAAAACAAAACTTAATATATACAATAATATATACAATAAAAATTGAAAAACAAGCAATTTTCAAGTTGAAATTGATCACGATTTATCAAAGAAAAAACTATATTACAGAACATCATAGACAGTTAAACCGAATCCACAGGAAGTACACAAAACATAGGGTGAAGAAACTCAGTTTTATCAAAATATGAAACAGACATTAAAGCTAAGCGTGCTGTTGGAGAAAATAAGGAAGGTCATGTCGGTGAACTTGACTCGAAAAATGTGCATAGGTTGCAAAGTTGAAATACCTAGTGAAAGTAAACAAAACATGACAAAAATTGATAGCCTGGAAAATTCAATCTTGTGTAATTCCTGTATACCCGCGAAACCACTCATTCGTCAAAAAGATAATCCTATACCTACTATAAAATTCTCTTCACCGCCGCAAATAGATGATGCCCAAATAGAAAGATTTAATAACGATTAACGATTAATTGAAATTAATGGAGAAAAAAAAATTTATCCACGTGAAACTCATTTATAGAATAATAAGGTCTTTCTAGTAGGTAAGCTATCGTTTTTTCACGAAATTTAGCAAATGTAGGGATGGATTTAAAATGTAGCGGGAGTGAATTGTACAACTTCTTGGAGTTATAAAGAATAGAATTCAGAGGAGGGAAAAGGAAGGTACATGTCCTGACTCGAATTTCTTGTCGGGTACTCATGTTGTGGCCTTTCGGGAAATATGGTTCGATATTTGGGTATTAAACAAGTTGTTTCTAAAATAAACAAAGCAGGAAGCGTAAGAATTTTATATTTTTTAAAGTAGTATTTGCAATGAGCTCTGCCATTAAGACCAAATAAATAACGAATTGCTCTCTTTTGAAGTTTGAAAATGGTACGAAATTGCTCGGTGTTACAGCAGCTCCAAAAAGGAGGGCCGTAGCGAAGATGAGATTCAAACAAAGAGAAGTAAGTGAGCCTGGCAGTAGACAAATTTAGTTCCTTCGAAACTGATCTAATTGCGAAGATAGTTTTCTTGTTAAAGAATCAATATGTGCGGACCACTTAAGGTTGGCACTAATATTCAAACCTAGGAATTTAGCCGATTCAACGTATTTGATATTGCTGTTGTGAAGTAGCAAAGGTTGTCGTAAGGTTGTATTATAAGATAAGGCTACCGTTTTATCAACGTTGAAATACAGCCAATTTGAGTCAGACTAAGTTTTGATTGTGACGAGATCGCTGGAGATATTAGAGTGTAGGGAGAAATTGAATCACTCCAAGTTATGCTTGTGTCGTCAGCAAAGAGGGAAATTTTACCATTGATTTTTAGGTATGTGATGTCATTAATGTATATTAGAAAAAGGATAGGCCCAAGAACAGAGCCCTGTGGAACTCCACTGGTAATTAATCTGCAATCAGAATCAGAGCCGCTCGCTCTTACAAACTGCTGTCTATTTTCAAGATAAGATTGAAACCAGTTCGAAGGAATACCACGGATTCCATAAAAATGTAGTTTTCTTAACAAGATGTCATGACACACACAGTCAAATGCTTTAGCGTAATCACAGAAGACTGTAGCAGTGGGGAGATTGTTGTTAAGGGATGAGTAAACATCGTGAAGCAACAAGAACATGGCGTCATTAGTACACGTGTTTGGTAAAAATCCGAACGGTTCCGGGGACAGTATGCCATCCATGTCTAAGGAGAAATGGCATGAGGCGATTTTTTAATAACTTTTCAATGATTTTAGAGAGTTCATGCAACAGAGCAATTGGACGATAATTGCATAAGACATCCTTTTCACCTCCCTTATGAAGAGGAATAATTATCGCAGTTTTGAGGCATTCGGGAAAAACACTTTTCATGAAGGACGCATTAATTAAGGATGCTAGGACATCCAGGATTGGAAGTGGGAGGTTCAAGAAAATTTCAATTGATAGATTATCAGTGCTACTCGTTGATTTGCTCTTTATGCTGCTCATTACCTGAATAAGTTCAAGGCTGGTCACAGGGCTTAGGAAAAAACTATCAGCGACTTTTTAGAAGGAGGAAGAAACGAAAGAGGGTCGA
>JAEQML010077853.1:0-12696 GCA_016904865.1 Pissodes strobi | reverse complement strand
CTCGTGACCCGACCAAATTTTCGTTACCAAAGGCCACCTATACTACATAGGTGGCCTTGCGTGGAATGTATTCACAAAGAAGGGGGATTTTTTGTGAATGTATTCGCGGAAACACATGCAAGCTGCTGTATATCCACTATAATACGGCTTTTGTTAAATATATCCTGGTTTTTAGTTAAATAAAGCAAAATATTTCGTAAAAAGTGCATCGAAAGTACGGGCACGTATTACAATAAGTAATATCACTTTTCGCATGGCCCTCCGCTCGCTACCGCTCGCTACGGGGACTCAAGAAAAGGAAACTAACCAGGTGCTAACCCAAACTAGCCCAAAACATACCCAAAATCAAGAAAAAACTATTTAGAAACTTAACCTTGAAAAAAAATAAAAAAAGCAACGGAGTTTGAACTCACGCCGCCGCCGCCGATAGCTGCCGCTGCCGAGTTGAGACCTAACCATCTAGACCTCTCGACCACTACGGCTCATTCTGAAAATCGATTGAATCGCGAAGACCATTGTCTTTATAAGAAGAAAGTCGTTCAACGGGGCCTGTGGAGAGGTGCTGCCCCCAGTGGCTGGCACCAAAAACAGTATTAAGAATGAAAACACGTGCAATGTTTACCCTACATACGAAAAGGAAGGGGTAGAAAGGGGAATACAAAATTATATTAGCGGAGCGGTAGATTTCCAAGAAATGATCTTCATCCAAGGCTAAGTGGCTAGAACCGGTTTTATCAGTTTAATTTTTACACACAGAATGAAATTTCCAATACCTGCTTCCGCAATCTTGACTTTTCAATTGCATTTATTTTATGTTTGGGAAAATGGTTTTTAGCATTTTCAACACATTGATTTTTGTGTCAATTTATTTGCTAGTTTCTATTATTCATATAGGCCTAATTGAATTGGTGCAGTAGTCGAAGAAAATAGATTTGCATATGCCATTAGAAAATGGGAAAATAATAAACAATAATATAATCCTATTTGCTAAATGTAAAACGTTTTGACTTGATATAAGTAAAATTTTACAATATAAACTGGATATTTTAATTCATTCAAAATTAGGAACACTAAAAACATATTATTAAACTATAAAAAAAATTATATTTATAAAAATTGATTATTCGTTTCCTATTATTAGTCAAAAAGTAAGGTATCACAATTTTTAAACTTACAATGTTTATAGAGAAATATAGATAAAAATTAAATTTAGTTCCAATAGTAGGTAGGTATAGTTATTTCATGTATTTTTTCTTTTTATAGAAAGAAGACAATTAAACATTTTCTGCAATTTTATGCTTTAATGCACCAGAAACTTGTATTTATCAAATTATTGATTAAAATGTCTTGTTATTTGGAGATTAATAATAAAATTAAATATTTTTATTTTATTAAATTTCATTATTTTTGCAAAAGAGGAGGAGATAAGAAATAAGGTGTTTTAAAACTGAAATCAAAACTCTTACCACTTTGGATAAGTCTTTATTTAATATGAGTTCGACATATATTAATACTAATTTATGTATCGGTACATATAATATTGCTCCAGGCCAACAGCCAATGTTCAAAACTTTCAATCGCTTATAGCCATTATTATCATTATTACATAATTGACAATCAAATTAAATTTATATAAATGTACTCTTCAAAATATATACTGTAGTTTATTCGCTATAAGCAAGTAAATAATTTTTGAAAAAATTCGGATTTAGGATAGTGAACATCCGAGTAAAACTATATTTACTCGAAAATTAAACAATTCAATTGATAAAACACATCAACCTATACAACCCTTAAAACTAAAGAACAAGTATATAAGATAAAAAATAAGCATCGAGAGTAGTGTGCTGTTTCGGGCAACTTCTGGTTTGATTCATCCCTTATTTTCAACTGATCATTTTATGTTCACTTGTATTATTTCCCTTTGAAATAATTCATTTATTTTATCTTAGATGCCAAATTTTTTCATATCAAAGTTTTGTGTTATTGCCTATCAAACTTGTAAAGTTATACATGTTCTTAAAATAACTTTCTTGTATATAAAAAAAAAATCAATCTAATATTATCATATCTGAACGATAGATCTCAAATGGTGAACATTGGTAGGGAAAGGTCTGACCTTATTATTCAAAGATATGGCGTTCCCCAGGGTTCAGTCTTGGGACCGCTGGTTTTCTTGATCTATATTAATGATCTGGAGAGCAGTGTTCCCAATGCTGACACTCTGCTCTTTGCTGATGACACCACGGTCATAAAAGGAGCGGAGTCTATGGATGTGTTACGGGGAATGTTAGGAGAGATAGAGCTGAGGCTCACAAACTGGTTTATTACCAACAAACTAAGCATGAATGCATCTAAAACCCAAAAATTATTCCTCTCGACACGTAAATTGGATGTACCAGGAAATGAACCTGTGAATTTCTTAGAAATCAGTATTGATTCCAAACTAAAGTGGGACTCACACATTGGGGAGGTCTGTAAGCGGGTAGCTTCGGGGGTGCATGCACTCAGGGTCCTGACTCAGACTGTTTCAGAAAGGGTTGCATTATCGGTTTTCTTTGCGTGCGTCCAGTCCAGGATATCCTACGGAATCTTGGCTTGGGGGCATGCTGCAGATATAAATCGGGTTTTCGCACTGCAGAGAAGGGCAGTCAGAGTTATGTGCAATAGGAGCTATAGAGCTGATTGTAGAGACATTTTTGTTAAATATAATATTCTAACCGTGCCGTCCCTATATATTTTCCAATGTCTGCTGAATGTTAAGACAAACATAATGAACTATGAAACACATCAAAATATTCATCATCACAACACTAGAAATCGATCTAATATCTATACAGATTTCCATAGAATACATAGAATAAAAACGGGTATTTCATACTATGGTCCTAAATTCTACAATTTATTGCCGCTCACTGTGAGAATGTTACCCCTAAATAGTTTTAAAAGGAACATTAAACAATATCTTATAAGTAAATGTTTTTATTCGTCTCAGGAATATGTTAACAATGATTTTATAGATTTGTAATGTCTGCTAATGTTTTTTTTATTTCTTTTTTTGTAAACCTGTATACAACTGTAAATTAATTGTGATTCCTGTGAAATTTTCCTTGTTGACCTGTGTAAGCTTTGGGAAGTAATGCACCAATAAATTATGTCTACAATTAATCACCAGAAACCATAATCATTTTTGCTATTTTTCAATCAGAAGTTGCTCCTATAGCTATTGTGATAAACTGATGTATCAAGAGATTAGATCGACTACAACTCCATAAATAAGTACTTATAAATATTACTTAAATATCGAAAAGTAATTGGACTACATTAACATAGATACAACCTAAAAGCATCACGATTTAATAAGAATCAACTAATAAATTAATTATAATCAGTCGATTAATGTTTTATCTTTATTTAAATATAAGATGATTGACAGATCTCATTTATTAGTATTTAAAAATTTATATATGTATATATATTTAAAATTGTCAAATCATATTCAAAATCATGTTTCGTGCCAAACAATATTGGTCCATAAAACTTACTTTTTAATTTAAAAAATTCAAACTCGCTAGAAAAATATTACTTTTTTACACTGTGAAAAAATCCTTAATTGTAGTAAATTGGAAAAAAAACAATTATATAATATATATTTAAAGTTTTGTGTTCCAGTTAAAAAAAACTGCAAACAACTTTTTCGAATACTAAGTAACTAAAAATAACTCTTGGAGTAATATTAAAATGTTGTTTTTTACTCCGTGAATAAAAGTGGATAGTGAATAAAAAAATTATAACGTCAATTCACATTTTGAATATGATTTACATTGTTTATATATTAAAGTCCTTAATAAAACATTAATTATGAATTCCCGGTGGGATAAACATGAATCACCTTCAAACCAGCTTATTCGGGCAATAATTGATTTTTTCTTTTAAAAATAAATAGTACATTGGACATCTCTACGCTTTGCTGTATTGAAAGCCATCTAAGTGGCTTTAGCATCAAATTAATGGGAGTATAATGTGTACAGAACAATATAATGCGCATAGCTTTATTTCGTAGCAACTGGAGTCTTTGTATATCAGCCTTTTTACCTGATATCAACAATGAAAAACAGTAATTGAAATGCGGATATATAATGGTATTATATATAAGAATACAACTCCAGTGACTAAGAATCTCAGCTATTCTCCTGAAAAATTCTACCTTTTCCATTTTTTTTTCTAATATGATCTACATGTAACGAAAAATTAAGCTGAGAATCCAAGACTACCCCTAAATATTACTAGATGCATTTTCAAATAGGCTATTAGATATCTATCTTAATCCAATAATGATTTTCTAGAAATCTATTACAATTCTGCTTAGAGCCAAACAACCATGTACTTTGTCTTTTTTTTAACCTAAGCCTATTTACACACAACGAGTTATAAAGGATGTCAAGTTTTGATTTCATAGTATCTACTACCTGATTAAAATCCTTCCCGCAAACACAGATCAACATATCGTCCACAAACAAACTTAGAAATGTATAATTTAAAACTCGGTCTAGGTCATTGACATATAGCACAAACAAAAGGGGGCTCAGAACACTGCCCTGCGGCACCTCTATGTCACCATCAAACGGATTTGAGGACACATTATTCACTCTAGTCACATGGGAGCAATCCTCCAGGTGATCAGTGAACCAAAAAAGTGCACTGTTTGTAATTCCATAGGCCTGTAGTTTGTGGATAAGTCTTCTCCTATTGATGAAGGTGAAGTAAAGAGTACCCAAGTACACAAAAAGCAGTCTTTAAAAATTTAACTGCTCAGATTTCTTGAACCACATTTAATGGGAAAATACTTGGCACCAATGATGAAGACATACTTTGTAGGCACAGCGATCAAAGAAAGCTTTCTCGCCCAGGGGATGTTCCTTTACAAATTGATGCTCTCAAAATAGACGTTATCTGAAACAAATTAAAATCTAATGTAATTTTGACTTAGTTTGTAAAGAATTTGTTTGTCAAAAACTGAAACAATTAAAAAAATACAAATGTGGAACAACCCATAAAAATAAATTTAAAGAAATCTAAACGCGCGTGCTTTAAAAGTGCTCCTATACACTTATATCATAATATTAATTAAATTCAATATTCATTCCATACATTTGTCATCCTTCCTTATACATGCCTATCAATCAATTAATTAACTATTCAAAACTGTTCATAGACACCTAGACGTGCAACATCTACTATGTACTTACGTACAAAATAAACGTTAATATGAGAAAACATACTGATGGATATAAAAAAGTAGATGTAAAGATTTTCCCTATCCCTATCTACATATATACGATTATTATAAAAATGTTCATCGTATTTAATTAAACCTGTTCTGTTTATTAAACTTCGAAACTGCTATTACAATACTCTGATTTCCGACAAAAACTACAAAACAAAGGAAGTGGGTACTTTTGTACTTACCTAGAAAAAAAACGTAGATAGATAATCGCAATTTACTCAGCCCAAAATTAATCATTACAACCCAAACACAAACGCTTGTTCAACTTGAACAATGGCGGAAAATATAAAAATAAACAATGAGATATTCGGAATTATTACGAACACTCGTCCACGCGGCTCCACTCCGCGTCGCCAGGTAACAGCCCTTGGGAATGCACCAATAGAAATGTAGGAACTCCCTCCTCGCAACGTTTCTCGTAGGACGCGTAGTAATTTCTTGAAATTTGTCAATGGGCACATTTCAGGCCGGACGCCATCTAGCGATGAGGCCTTTTTTCAGTTCGAGGTTGAATAACTATTCCCTATATAAACAAAGCGAAGACATAGCGCGAATGCAATCGCTCGAGTCAACGCTAGCTACACTAGATAGCGTTAGGGTCGGTAACGAAAATTACATCGGGTATACAGACGCTTTTATTCACATGTCGATATTTAGCATCGGTCGATGGTCCTGTCAGTAAACGTGTATTTAGTGATTTTAATCTAATTTTAGTGTCTCGAATATCTAAAGGTAAGTTGTAATAAAGTTATTTTGGGGTATTGTATCATTTATTAAATCGATGGAGTGTATCTTGGGCGTAGTTTAATGTGAACTTCGTTTATTTATTTCATCCTAAAAAAAGTGTGCGGCCATTTTTGTCATATATTTAAGTTTGGGGTAATTCCGCTCAGGTTAAACGTGATTGCCCCGTTACCGAGCGGCATTGCCCCGTTACTGAACGGCATTGCCCCGACGGATATCTTACCTAGCCTTAATAATTATGATTATTAAATTATAATTATTTTGGTTTCAGATAGTTCGTAATAGAAAAAGAACAACAACTAAAGGACAATGGTCGCGAGAATCAATGATGGCTGCCATAGAAGCTGTGAGATCCGGGAGAAAACTTAGAGAAGTGACGCGCGCTTTTAATGTACCATATAGTTCCCTTCGAGATAGACTTAAAGACAATTAATATGACCCTCGACTAGGAAGAAAGTCCACATTTTCTACAGAAGAAGAAAAGTTGATTCAGGGCCATGTTTTAAAATTATCAAATTAATTTTACGGACTCACAGCTCTTGAACTCAGAAGGATTGCGTTCAATTTGCGAAAGCCACTCATTTAGCCGGGAAAGATTGGCTACATAGGTTTTTAAAAAGAAATACACAAGTTAGTCTTAGAAAGCCAGAGGCAACTAGTCTTAACAGGGTTAGAGGATTTTCTAAGGAGAACGTAGCAACATTTTGGAATTTGGAAACTGTCATGGAGCGCTACAAATTTGATCCTTCATCAAATCATAATATGGATGAGACAGGGATTAGTACGGTGCATAAGCAATCCGAATACTAGCACTCAAATATCAAAAACAGGTCGGGGTAGTGACAAGTGGAGAACGCGGCCAAACCACCACCGTTTGCTGTGCCTTTAGCGCATCTGGAACTTTTATTCCGCCCATGTTGATATTCCCACGGCAAAGAATGACTCCGCAGCTACATAATAATGGACCCCCGGGATCAATATTCAAGTGCTCCAAATCGGGTTGAATCACCGAGGAATTGTTTTGTGAGTGGTTAAAACATTTTACAAAACATTCAAATGCTAGAAAAAACAATCCCGTTCTATTGATTGTCGATAACTACTCCAGCTATATCTCTCTCGAATATTACAACTTCTGCCGAGAAAATGGAATAGTCTTACTCTCTATCCCTCCACATACCTCGCATCGGCTATAGCCGTTGGACATTTGCTTTTACGGTCCTCTGAAAAAGGCTTACGATCGTGAATGCGATATATTTATGAAGTCACATCCGTTAGAAAAGATTACAAATTATGAGACTGCTGAATTTTTCAACAAGGCATACGGAAGAGTTGCGGCAATTGAAAAGGCGATTAGGGGATTTAGTTCTGCCGGGATATATCCTCTAAACCCCGATATATTCAATGACCAATTTCCAGATTTTATTGATTCTAGAAATGACCAAACTATGGAAACAAGGCGAATATTGTTTAAGATCAACAACAACCTTCCACTAGTATGGAAACACTTTCCCATTCTCTAAATAGAGTAACCGAGGGTCTTATTGTTAATGGAGAACCTGTTACCAGCAAAAGTATTGAAGAAGCTGCTACTGGTAAACTTAAAAATCTTGAAGTATCGCTACAAGATATCTCACCTCTCCCTAGCGTTTCCACAACCATTTCCAAGGCAAACAAAAGACAAGGTGTTAGAAAGAAACAGAAATCTGAAATAATAACGTCAACACCAATGAAAGATATTTTGGACGAAAAACATGAGAAAAAAACTGAAAAACTGAAAGGTAATAAGATCAAAGAGGAAAAAGTACGCAAAGTGATAAAAAACGTTAAATTTGATGACAGTTCTAGTGAAGATTCAGATATTAGCATTACTGGTGACAATGAACCTGATGACATAGGAGATATGCAAGACACAGAAAATAATACCTGCTCTCTTTATGGCGAATTCGGACGAGATCGAGAATTGTGGTACCGGTGCGTAAATTGCGGAGACTGGGTGCACGCAGAATGTAGCGGAGTTAATAAGGCTGAGGATTATGTGTGTGGCAGTGAAGTGCTTTTTATCTGTTTCAGTGCTGTTTAGTTTTTTTTTATCCATTACCTGGTATTATTTAGTCGTTCACTATACCTAATCGCACTGTGTCGGGTTTATTCTGAGTTTATTGGTTGTTCTGTTAATTTTTTCAATAAATATTTCAATATTAGTAGTTACATAACCTTAATTTTTCCTATAAGTACCTGAAAACTAATGATCGCTATTACCCCACCGGTGTGGGCAATTGCGCTCAAAGCACTAATTACATTTTTTTGTTGTAACCAGCAAATAAAATTAATTCTAGTCAAGATTTCGTAATTAAATGCTACAACAATAAATATTGTTTACTCAAATAATTAATTTCCAAGTTCCTCTGAATAAATTAAGTCACAAAAAGACAAGTGTTTGCTTAAGTGAGCGCAGTTCCCCCCACCTCTCTCCACAATCTATTGGCTTGCAAGAAGGCATCGACGTATCAACCCTCACAAGCAGAAGAATCTAGGGGCAGCCCCATAACTCTGGGCAGAGTAATGTAGGTTGCCTAAATTCACTTTTCGCATGGCCCTCCCCTCGCTTCGCTCGCTACGGGGGCTCAAGAAAAGGAAACTAACCAGGTGCTAACCCAAACTAACCCAAGACATACCCAAAATCAAGACAAAAACTGTTTAGAAATATAGCCTTACATTTTTTTTTTAAACCGACGGGGTTTGAACTCGAGTCGCCGAAGTGAAGGCAAACCATGCAGACCTCTAGACCACCAGAACACATACAGACGACTGGCTGTATCGCGAAGTACATGAAAACAGTTGACGGTTCAAAGTTATGAGGCTATCCCTAGACCTAAATCTCACAAGCTGACTTCTGTTGTTAAGATACGACTTAAACCATTCCAGAGGCGCTCCTCTGAATCCGTAGTGCTGCAATTTGTTAATTAAGATATTATGATTTACACAATCGAAAGCTTTAGAGAAATCATAGAAAATTGTTGCTGTAGAGTGATGTTTGTTCAGGTTGGAGTATACATAATTAAAAACGAAAAATATAGCATCATCTGTGCATTGTTACTTAAAAATTCAAATTGATGGGTGGTAAGTATTTTATATTTAGAGAAAAAATATAGAAGCCTTTTTTAACCAATCTTTCAATGATCTTTGATAATGTGGAAAGGAGTGCAATTGGACGATAGTTCGAAGCTTGGTCTTTATCTCCTCCTTTATGCAAAGGAATAATTATTGCCGTTTTAAGACAGTTTGGAAAACTTCCATTTTTGACTTGTTAATTAAAGTAGTAACATGGCTTAATGTGCAACGCAACGGCAGGTTTGAGAACATTTTCAGAGTAAGCCCATCAGTCCCAGATGAGGATTTGTTTTTAATGTCTTTAATTGTACTGCGAAGCTCAGCTAATGCTACAGGCGAGGCGTAAAGAAGAAACTGTGTAAATTCACATTAACATTAGAGAGATGTGAAAGTGGATCATGAGAAGGAGTTATGGAGTTCATTAAATCTTTAGCCACATTTACAAATAATTATTTAGGTTCTCAGGTGAATTAGCGATTATGCTAGACGAAGTAGTGTTATTCCTTAACCATAGACCATAATTCTTTAGCAACGTTACCGGATTTAGCCAGCCTCTTATTATAATAAATTGCCTTGGCAGCTTGTATAGTCTTAAAGTAGACTTTTCTGTAAAGTTTCACGTAATCATGGCAGAAGACGCTGTCCGAGTATTTGTTTTAGGTGAGACAATGAATGCGTGTTCTTTGCAGATGTGCGTAAGCCCTTAGTTAACCAGGGTTTATGTTATTTAATTTTGATAGGCCTAAGAGGAAAGGATTTGAACGCCAGAGTAGATAAAGATTTTATAAATCTAGAAAATTCGGTCTCCACATAACCCAGTCAGTTGTTAGACATAGGTGTTTGAAATTTAGAAAAAATTGTGAACTTTGTATCCATGTTGATATGGCAGGTCAAATTTAATTTTCTTTCCTTTGAGAAATTGCTTCGTCCCAAGAGTAGCCTCCATTAGTGTCATTGAAAGTGGCAAATTTAACCGTCCATAACTGTTTACAATAAACATTTTTCCAATTGAAAATCACTTGGTAAGCAAAACCAAGACCAAGACTGTGTATGCAAAAACCAAACCAATACCAATACCATAGCCTAAAGAAGAATATAGCTGCGAAACTTAAGCGCGGCACCTTTGACAAGCGAGGACCAACTTAATCACTATGTAGTGGGGAGTAAATAAATAAATCTAACTTGACGTCAACCCCACGGCAATCTTTAGTGAAGTGAGCCGTATTCAAATTTTTTTGGGACTTTATATACTAAAATTGTTACTCTCCCCTATTATTTTATTTAAACTTTCACTACAAAATATATGATTTATAATATACTGCTTATTTCCAATAGAGAATAACCAATTTTTTAGCGATCCAAAAAACTGCATAAAGAGAGCCGGATATTTATTTAAACATTACACCTGAAAGAAATATTTAAAAATGTCTTTTGAAATGAAATTAAGAATGGCGAATGTAGATTACTTCTAATAAGTACAGAATTCTTGAAAGAAAAATCAATTACCTAAAGAAAAATATACCTAATTGAGTTACATATTATTTTGATAAATTACGATTAATAAAACAACTCATTTTTGCACAAAATTATTTTTTTCTGAACGTTATAACACACATATAATAAATTGAAATTGAAATAAACTGAAATGAAAATAACTATAATAGAATATAAGCTTCAAGATAATCTTCAAATATCAACAAGATCTATACACAACAAAAGTTTTTTTATGTGAGAGATTATATTGCACAAGCAGTTACAGTTTTAGAGGAACTTGTGAAGATCTGCAATAATAATTTTGAAAATTCTGATTTATCTTTTTGTTCTCTTTTAAGCTTAAAAAAGATCTTATATAAGTACATAATTTTGTTTTATATAGATTCTTAGCAACCTGCACAATTTTATAAACGTATTTATTATGAACGATTTTGCATATTAGATAAAAATATTGTCCAGATGGTGAAATGAAAGTAAATTTTTGATCTGGCTATACTTCACGAACTAGTTTATGCATGAAGTGCACAATTACGCTAGATCGGAGCAACATGTACCGTGCGTTCAATTTATCTTGATATCATTTTGATTCGCTGTAACTTTTTTGTTTTTAAAGATATCAAGGTAAACGAAAAAGCAAAATGTAGGGTTGGTAGCCAAGTTTTTTCTGAGTTACATATGAAACAAAACACTAACAATTTTCTGACATATTAGCCTACTCTATACATTTTTTAAAAGGATCACCCCGTATATTACTACATTTTTGGACCCACTAGAGAAATCTAAACACATTTCGTGTATAGTATCCTATACCTATCTTTAGGTGTTTACGAAATATTGACAGTTGAAATTCGGGCATTTTCACATTTTGATAGGCTTTAAAATCTAAACCGCACGAGAGCAAAGGAAACGGTTTGCATATTCCTGTCTTAAGTTTTCATGAGCTATCGAATGATAGTAACTTTGAAGCAAATATGTTCTATATTGTTGTGGAGGATTCATTTTTACTTTGAAATTGATTGCCTTTGGCTCCACAAATGATTACGCTTATTTTGAATTGGTATAGAGCCTCTTCGGCTCTGGCTCCAGGATGTAAACTGCACAAGTGCTAGTTTAGTGACCCTAATGAATTACCTGCGTCTACGGTTCGATAGGCAAGTCTGCCATCGTTATCAAGAAAAAGAAACTAAAAATGAAGCAAATACAATAAAACAGTAAAAAGCTCTGGCAGATTGTCAATCTTTGAACTGACTTTGACAAGATGACAATTGCAATGCCATATTTAATTACTGGCAACTGGTCTTAGAAAGAGCAAGTAATGCTCTGTTACGAGAAAGATTACAGTTTCATAGATTTAATAGATATAAAATTCAAATAGAAATTAATAATTTAAAATTAAACTTGCAAACCCAAATTTTACCTATAGAATTCAATCATATTTGTAACTGTGTTCATAATAGTTATTTAATAAATTTTGATACACAAAAACGTATTCATATAAATAAATTTAATAACCTCATTCAAGAAAAATTAAACAAAGAAATTTCTATTGTCAAAAATAACGACTTTATTGAAAAAACTGTAATCTATTTGTCTGATAGAGTATTATCCGATGTTGATAAACTTGTTCTTTCTAAAGGTTTAAATTACTCAGTTACACCTAAAATCGTTCCTAAGTTTGATATAATTTCAGCAATTCAAGAAACAACACAAAACTTGCCAGAAGAACATAAAGACAAATTTAGAATTAGAACTAAAATAACAATAGAAAAACCATTTAGAATGAAACAAAACTTAACATACACAGAACAAAGAGCATTACAATCATTAAAAAGAGATAACACAATTAAAATTCTACCAGCCGATAAAGGTAATTCAACCCTAATAATGAATTGCATTACTTACGATGAAAAGATAATGTCTCTTTTAAATGACGGTAATTACTCAATACTAAATAATGATCCAACAGAACGTATTGAGAGACAGATATACAATATGTTAAAAAAACACAAAAATCAATTCAATGACATAGAAAGATTCAAACTGACACCACACAATAGTAA
>JAEQML010077852.1:0-12697 GCA_016904865.1 Pissodes strobi | reverse complement strand
CAAAGATATTTTTTATTTATTTTATATATAGAAAAACGAATGAAAAATATATTAATAACCAATCATTATTTCTCTAAAAGAGAACAAAGAACAAAGTTGCTATAGCTGCTCTCCTAGCTTTTGAACTTGCCTAAACTTATCGATAACGTCCTCAAAATCTATTTTTAAAATTCAATCCGAATTAATATTTTCAATGATAGATATGATATTTTCATTTAGTTTTTTTCTGGAATAACTTTTAATCCTATTTAAAACAGAAAATGACCTTTCACCGCTGGCATTAGAAGCAGGGATTTTAAGATTTATTCTTAACGCAACGTCCATATTAGGTTTGAATATTTTTATTTTTTATTAATTTAAGCATCGCTTTTGGATTAAAATTGCAACCAACAATTTCCTTAATAAAATAATGGAAGTGTACGCATTTTTCTGGAAAAGCATTGTCAAGATCATGAGGAGTGGTGTGGTGGGTCTGGTGGGAGAGTAATTACGTAATACCGGATAATGGAAGCGGCAGGAGGAAAAGTAGCTATATAGAACAGTATTGGCAGAGTACAAATAATATCGAGTAGATTCACTCAGCAAAAATCGTTTCATGTTTTTGGATCAAACCCAAAAGCCGCAGCACGGTAAAGAATTAGTTTTTACTCTACCTGCAGCAGGGAGCAGTCTGTGAGGGGAGATTCAAAAAGTATTAACTGATGCAAAATTATTTCCTGGGTATTATTTGATACACGATATTTCAAAGGGCGATTAAAGTAATTTTTAATACGTGATTCAAATGAATAAAACTGTGTAATAAAATTATACAAAATAGTAATGTATACTAAATTCAAAAACATTATAAATAAAGGTAATACCTACTAAAATAATTTATTTGACAGTTTGTAACTTGATTCATCTATTAAAACATGTATAAAGCAGAGGGTTCAAAGTACCTGACAAATATTGTGGGAATTTAAATACAAAAAGGACATATTAAGCTAGTAAAGTAAATTTATAGCTTCTTAAAGATCTTAACACTTCATTACTCGCGCCACGAGTATTTCTCTCACATTTTCTGCGAAATCGTCAGTTTTCAAAGATGGCTTTGCGAACGAAGCTGTCCTCCACTACTCTAGCTGACTTATTTGGCGTCCGCTTTAACATGACCAATTAACCGGGTGCATTTCTCAAATGATTGGCTGCATTTGTGAGAATTTCTCTCATCGCGCTACGTCTGCCATAGTACTTTTAACATTGAAAATGTTTCCGTTTTGCTGTTATGGGCATCAAATTGCGAAAAATGCATGCTACATTTGCCACACATGATGTCATATGCGTGATCAACTACTAACCCAAACTAACCAAAAGTAATCAAAAGCACCAAAAAGAACTAAATGTATCGGAACAGATTAAAAAAATTAAAGTAAGACTAACTCAAATTATCCGAACTTTTGCAGCTAACCAAAACTAACCAAATACATTAAAATTGGTTATAACGTATCGGATCCGGTTCAAATTACTAAAATAAATTGGAACTAACTGAAACTAACCGAAAGTTGATTGAACAACTAACCAAAAGCACCAAAAAGGGCTAAACCGTATTGCGCAAATTAAAAATATTAAAGTAAGTTAAATTTAACTTAAATTAGCCGAATTTTGGCGACTAACCAAAACTAACCGAAAACATTAAATTTGATTGTAACGTATCGGAGTCGGTTCAAGTGACCAAAATGAATTAAAACTAACTAATTAAAGAAATGCCTTTTGAACATTATAATAATTTTTAACATAATTATAAAAAAATAAAAAAAGGTGCGGATATGAAGACCTAAAAAATTACCCTCCACTTGTAGATAGGAAAATCTATTAATATATAACTAGCCATGACGTTGCGGTAGATAATAATTCTAACCTGTTCCGAATGGTTTTAGCCCGTTCTTTCGCTTTTGGTTACTTTTAGTTAGTTTTGTTTAGCCGTTTAATTAACTTTCGGTTAGTCTCAGTTAGATCCTATTTATTTTAGTCATTTGAACCGACTCCGATACGTTATAATCAAATTTAGTGTTTTTCGTTACTTTTGGTTTATCTATTTATTTATTTATTTATTTATCTATTTATCAACAAGGCTCTCTTACAGACAGACGCAGCTGCCCAATAACAAGAAAGCACAATATAATACAAAAAACTAAGCTAGCAAACAAGTCATTAATAATTATAACATAGAAATAATGGTATTTATTTTAACAGAGGTATACAATTAACTAATGATCCGTCTTAGATGTCCTTTAAAACAACTAAGGGTTATATTAAATAAATCGATATGTGGGTATAAATTCGTAAAGCTGTTATAAGTACGTGTACACCTAATGATTGGAGAATTTGATAAATAGTTAGAATAATATCTAGTTACAACAAAAGTAGGTCTATTACGAAGAATGTAAGAATTGCTATTAAAAGATAATCGATCCAATACATATGTGGATTCAGTCAAATTATGTACAACTTTGAAAACAAATATTAAATCAAAATTTCTTCTACGAACTTCAAGAGACTGCATATTATATAACTTTAAATTATCATAATATGTCATGAAATGCCGTTGCCTATAAAATCTATAATTTAACGTATTGATAAATTTGCGCTGTACACTTTCAAGTCGATCAATATACTTAAAGTACATTGGGTTCCAGATTGTTGTGGCGTATTCAAGCACTGGTCGTACAAGGGTATTATACAAAGTTACTAAAGATTGGATGTTACTGAAGCCTTTGGTTGCTCGAAAAATAAAACCAAGATTTCTAAAAGCCTTCCGTACAACATTTTCAATATGAATTTCGAACATAATCTTAGAATCCAGCATTACACCTAGATCTTTCACACAGTCAAGATATTTAAGTTTAAAGTTATTCAAATAAAGATCACATTTAAGTTGCCTATGTAAAGGTTTTCTAGAAAATAATATACAGTTGCATTTTTCTGAATTAACAACTAGACGATTTAAGGAACAATAGGTCATAAAATTAGTCAGCTCATACTGTAAGGTAGCAAAATCAGTAATCGAATTTATTTCTTTTGAAATTTTAAGGTCATCTGCGTATAAAGAGTATGCACTATTAGGAAAACACTGTCCTACATCATACAAGAAGATACTAAACAGTAAAGGACCCAGGTGCGACCCCTGTGGCACCCCTGAAGTAACTTTAGTACACTTAGATTTAACTCCATTTACAACAACATACTGAGTTCTTTCGCTAAGGTAGCTTTTAAAAACTCTAAGCAATGCACCGTGCACACCAAAATTTTCAAGTTTTATAAAAAGTGTTGGATGGTGAACTTTATCAAACGCTTTAGAAAAATCAGTGTACACGGTGCATGTCTCAGCGCCCTTTTCCATATTTTCGCTTAAAAAATTCACAAAGGGTACCAGATTGGTTATTACTGACCTTTTCTGAAAAAACCCGTGTTGATTTATGTCAATGGACCACTTAACCTCAAAAAACAATTGCTCCAAGATAAGTTTCTCAAACAATTTTCGAAAGTGACTTAAAAGAGATATCGGGCGATAATTTTTTACAGAATTTTTATCACCTGACTTATATATAGGGACTACTTGGGCCACTTTCCAAAGCTTAGGGTATTTACCAGTGGAAATAGATTGGTTATAAAGTAAATATAAGGGCTCGCATAGAGAAGGACACAATTTTAGAAATAAAGAAGGAAAACCATCCGGGCCAGGGCCCTTTTTTATATTTATGGAGCACAGTGCTTTCCTTATACTATCTTTATCAATTTGATTTATGGTAAAACACTTTTGAGAAGGAGTCTGATTAATAAGTGATGGAGTGTCACATGGCTCAAACACACTGCTAAAACACTTTGAGAATAATTCACATATATCGTTATTATTGAAAGCATGCTGTGTTTCTAGAGTCATATTTAATGGTAAGCTTTTTGTGTTTTTCTTATTGTTAATAAAAGACCAAAAATGTTTTGTGTCATGTTTAAGGTTGTTTTCTGTTTTAGCAATATACTCTTTATAATCCCTACTAATATTTATCTTTACAGTTTTTCGTAAATTTGAAAAATGTTCATAGTCAGTGTCCCTCCTGTATAATTTCCAAGTTTTATGCGCTTTTACTTTGTTTTTTATTAAGTTAATAGTGTGCTTGGAAAACCAAATCGGATAATGATTTTTTTTAATTTTTATTTTTGGTATATGCGAATCAACCACGTTTCCCAACTTCTCATAAAAACATTCTAGGTTCTGATCTATATCGCTGAGAGGTAAAATGTTATGCCATTGAAAAGAGTTAATTTTATGATTTATAATTTGGTAATTGGCTTTAGAAAAATTTAATTTTTCATATGTGTTACACACAAGTCCTTTCTCATACGTTAGATCCAAATTCACCTCCAGCGAGACATGATGGGCATCTTCGAGCACCAAAGGACTACCACATCTTATTACCTGAGTGTTTAGGGAATTAGTTACTACAAGATCTAATATTCTATTTCTTATATTAAAAATATGATTAAATTGTTTTAAGCTATTAAAATGATAAAAGTCCACAAAACCTTTACTACATGGGTCAGTGGCGTTGCTAGGAAGCAAAACGTTGCTATTATTACGCGACCAAGTTAAATTAGGTAAGTTAAAATCACCTATTATTAGAACATTATTATTTATTTTATTAGTTAATATTGACTCTAATTTGGAAAAAAAATGTAAGTAGTTATTAAGCGATGCATGAGGCGGTATATAAACCGTGCAAATCAACAAGACCCTACCTCCTTTCAACGCTACACTTACCCATAAATCTTCTATTATTTGGTTTGAGTTACACAACCTTTGAACTAGTTCAGAACAATGATCATCACGAACTGCAAAAATAACACCACCACCATCACTCTTTCCACTAGCTAAAGCATTGCGATCCAGTCTAAAAACATTGTAGCACGGAGGAAATAATTCAGAGGTCAAAACCTCCGGCTTTAACCAAGATTCTGTTATGGATATACAGTCATACTGAGCTGCACACACAGACTGATAGAAGTCAACTGTTTTTGTCCTAAGGCCTCTGGTATTTTGATAATATATTGAGAAGTCATTATTTAAAGCCATTATATTTAAATTTCAATTAAAAAGTTGAACCTCTTATAGTCTAAGAGCTGGCTACGTGGGGGAACGGGTCACTCGGTAAAGTCTAAACTTAGTCAGTTACAGGTTCGGTTGTTACCGACATAGTAAGGGGCAGGCCGTCAGAACTCACCCTGGAAGTAATAAGTGAAGGTAGGGGGCTGAGCATGTAATTTTTTTATGAAAATTTTTTGATTAGGTACAGTGCTGAAAATTTGCATCAGTATTGAAGATGATATAAGAAAATATGGAAAAAATTGTCAGAAGTCTAGGCGGAAGATAAAGGGCCGTCAGAAGGCGCCTATGTTGTGAAAATTTTCGCAACAATTTTGTCACTAGGTACACTTCTGACATTTTGTATACTTATTCTATGATTCAAAATTAAATTACCTGCAAATCGTCAGAAGGCTAGGTGGAAGAATAACGGAGATATTATCGATAGTAATAGTGTCGGAGCTCCACTCAAACCATCATCATATCTCGTTTTATTTTTTTTTCATCAAGTTCACTTCTGACGATTTGTGAACATAATTTACAATATTTTAATATCTGACATCAACTGTCAGTAGTAAATTCAGAAGACATTGATTGTTTTTATACAATAACATGAAAATGATTTTTATTTATACGTCTAATACAATATCTTTATGTAGCACTAATCGATACTTATACTAATGAATCGCGAATATTAATACTAATTAATCTATATTACTACTAATACTAATATTGATCGAATGTAAAATTAGTCTGTTCCATAACCATCCATTTCCATATCGTCACCAAATTCAACGTCATCGTCGCTGGTATATATTATTTCATCATCGTCAGCTGAAGTAGAAATTAATAATTTAATTGAGTTTATAAATTGACAAAATTAAATTTAAAATTACCTTCCGAATTTTCACTATCAGTGAGAACGTCTTTGACAGATGATGGCAATTGTGGTCCTTTGAATTCGTAAGTGGATCCATCCAATGTTCATTCGCAATTATTTGCTTCAAATTCATATGGATCAAACAAAGTTGCATTTGTCCATATATTTGCGATGAAATGCGTTCTCTCCATATGTTGACGTAATTCAGCGTAGCAAGGTGGCAAGCAAGAAGCATCGAAATATTTCAATTGTTTTTTTTTTTGAAAAGGCTCATTTACATTTTTTATTGTATAATTTCGATGGAACAATTCATATCGGAGGTAATCTACTTTATCGCATGATTTAACACCGTACATGTCACAAACAAATGATTCAATGATCGATAAAGTGTTTTCTTTATTTGCACCTGTATTTCCTAAATCAGCGAATGCATTTTGGTACTCTTTTGATTTCACAAGCATTTTATAAGGACGTTGCTTTCCTTTCCTATCGAATGTGGGATTGTAGTCTATAGTCGCATCCTATTAAAGCGTGAAATCCCGGTAATGCTTTACAAAAGTCTGATCCGAGGGATTGATGAAGCGCATTGACATCAATAACATGACGCTTATCGGAAATTCCACATTCGATCCAAACTTTTGACTTAATTTTATGTAAGTTGCCTAACAAAATAACAACAATATCTGTATCGGAACATTTAGATAACTATATTTGAATATAAATTAATTTTAAACGCATGATATATTATTTTAGTGTGGAGAACAACAAAATTCAGTATTCCTCGTGCAAATGACATTACCATCAACGTTTACTTGGTATGAATAGCAGTCTATATAATTTAAGACAATTGTTTTGTTGTTACTAAAGCTAGCAACTTCTTGAGTTTGCCAGTGTTCAATTAAAAAATCGACCAAAGCTTCTTTCAACTTGTCATTTCGAAGTTCTTTCGAAAAGTCAGTTGGACGCGTTTGTTCTGGACCAGAGATGACGTATTCGTAGTCAGCTTCGAAATCTCCTCGCAACGAACGCTCATAATCTTTGATTGAAGGCCGACAGTAACGATTAAAAACTATGTGTATACTTGGAGCATGATAATTGCAAAGGATTTGTAAATTTTTTTTCGGTATATTCCCGAAAGGCTTTGGTACATCTTTGATACAGTGAATTAAAAAGAAGCCATCAACAATTATGACATCGATTGCGGGAGGTAACGAGCTGTCGTTTCGGAAAATTTTAAGTAAAGCCGATTTTTCGGTTTTACAAATAGTGCCATCTAAATGACACAATGATGTGGGTATTGGAGTCATCGGATACGAGAGCATTTTCTCAATATCTGCTGCATCCTTCATCGAAATGCCCAACATACGGCCAAAGAGATCGCGTTGCATGCGAACCCCGCGTCCTTTGTTATCGACGGTTATTTTTCGTTTATTATTGCAAAGTTCAAAATTTTGCTTTGTTTAATTGGTACTTCGAATCTACTATCACCTTGTGAATATTCAGATATAAATGACTCTTGTATAGTCCGTCCTTTTTCTTCTACATTTAATAGAAAATCAGTCACGAGGTCCGATGCGCGACGACCTGTTTTGATATTAAATAAAACATTTGCTTTCGTTTCTAAACAATTGAATGGGTTGAGATTTTTTTTTAACTGCTGCGATGAATGAATATAAATTTTTGGAATCATTTACAATCGTATGTTTTTCTAAAGCGGCGGTTGTATTCTTTTAATACCACTTTCATTATAAACGTGACGAATAATCGTCGATCTTATGCTATGACTTTTCGACCATCGCTGTCGGGCAGATATTGAATTTGTAAAGCCGGTCAATCTTCTCGGTGCATGTTCACAAATCGTCAGAAGTGAACTTGATGAAAAAAAAAATAAAACGAGATATAATGATGGTTTGAGTGGAGCTCCGACACTCTTACTATCGATAATATCTCCGTTATTCTTCCACCTAGCCTTCTGACGATTTACAGGTAATTTCATTTTGAATCATAGAATAAGTATACAAAATGTCAGAAGTGTACCTAGTGACAAAATTGTTGCGAAAATTTTCGCAACATGGGCGCCTTCTGACGGCCCTTTATCTTCCGCTTAGACTTCTGACAATTTTTTCCCTATTTTCTTGTATCATCTTCAATACTAATGCAAATTTTCAGCACTGTACCTAATCAAAAAAATTTCATTAAACAATTACATGTTCAACCCCCTACCCCCACTTATTACTTCCAGAGTGACTTCTGACGGCCTGCCCCTTGCTATGTCGGTAACAACCGAACCTGTAACTGACTAAAGTTAGACTTTACCGAGTGACCCGTTCCCCCACGTAGCCAGCTCTCCGTCTATTATCAGTCTATTTGCTCAAAGAAGAGAGAACTTGGTCACTAGATACATGAAAGGCTCTGCTGTTGTCATCTTTTTTAATAAAAATTTTCATTTCTTTAACCCAGCAGTATCTATAGTTGAAATTCTTGCAAAAATCTCGGGACCTTTTGTGTAGCACCTTATAATAAGGAGAAAGATGTTCGTTAACAAAAACTTTTGTCTGTTGTTCAAAACCGAAATCTGATGCCTTTATGCTACGACCTTTTCCCAATTTGACTGCACTAAGAAGCTCCTTTTTCTTGGATAAAGAGGAAAACTTTACAATTATATTTTTAGGAAAGGTCTCGGCGTCTTGTCCCTTATTGAAACGAGCCACCCTGTGGAATGTGACAATGTCTTCATCCTTAATTGACGTTCCGACAACCGATCCCAGTTTTTTTACTATAACTGCGATGTTTTCATTCCGTTTTTCGGGGATTCCACATAGCTCGATGTTATTTTTCCGACCCTCTTGATGTAGTGCTTCAATTTCCAATCTCAAAGACGCAGTTTCTTGTCGAACTTCGGAGCACTCCCGCTGCAATTCAGCTACGGTTCTTGATAAATCTTTAACTTTTTCCATTTCACTGGTAAAGTCATCTATCTTCGAGCCAAAAAAATTTAGCGAATCAGTAAACCCCGACTGAACGGACCTAAAAGAAGCCAACTCTGCCACAACCGTATTGACTTTACCAATAAGTTCCTGCAGAAGTTTAGCGGAGGCCCCCGTAGATAAGCCAGTCGAAGTGCACTCCCTACAGCGCCAGGTAATGCCCGAGTCCGAACTTAAATCACCGATAGCCGATGGTAATTTCACACATTTAAGGTGATATTCACGACTGCACTGACCTTGACATGAGATGCCGGGATTTGATCGACCAATGTTCGTGTTACAATTAGAACACAAGGATATTGGCATTTTTAAATATTAAATATAGAGCCCAGAAGGTATACAGAGGGCTTTTAACTAAAAAGCCTTACACACAACAAACTGCACCACTTTAGTTATTATGTGGAATAAAATAATAATTAAAAAAAGCTCGTAACTCCCAAAAATCGTACGCAAAGACGGAGCTAAAATTCGCACGTGTGCCAAAGTTCTGCTCGTTTTGATTAGTTAACTTACTTTAATTTTTGTAACCTATTCCGATACGTTTTAGTGCTTTTGGTTACTTTTGATTAGTTTTGGTTTGTCATTCAATCAGATTTCTGTTAGTTTTAGTTGGTTTTTATATATTTTAGAATTTGAACCGGTTCCAATACGTTACGAGTATAATTAATTTTAATGTTTATGGTTAATTTTAGTTAGTCTCCGAAATTCGGCTAATTTAAGTGAGTTTCAACTTACTTTAATATTTTAAATCTATTTTGATTTATGTTTTCGCTTTTTTGGTTACTTTTGGTTAGCTTTGTTGTTCAATCAACTTTCGGTTAATTTCAGTTAGTTTCAATTTATTATAGTCATTTGAACCGGTTCCAATACGTTATTATCAATTTTACTGTCTTTGGTTAGTTAAAGTTAGTCGCCAAAATTCGGTTAATTTGGGTTAATTTTATCTTACTCCAATATTTTTAATCTGTTACGATACGTTTTAGCCGATTTCGGTGCTTTTAGTTTCTTTTGGCTAGTCATTCAATCAGCTTTCGGTTACTTTCAGTTAGCTCCAATTTATTTTACTCATTTGAAGCGGTTCCGATACATTATAACCAATTTAAATGTTTTTGGTAAAATTATGTCAGTCGCCAAAATTAGGTTAATTTGGGTTAGTTTCAACTAACTTTAATATTTTTA
Organism: Pissodes strobi; assembly: GCA_016904865.1. Lineage (NCBI taxonomy): Eukaryota > Metazoa > Arthropoda > Insecta > Coleoptera > Curculionidae > Pissodes > Pissodes strobi. The sequence continues at coordinate 2,535 of JAEQML010077852.1, read as the reverse complement.
ATCTGTTCCGATAGGTTTAAGCTCTTATTGCTTTTGGTTACTTTGGCAATTTACCTTTTATTAATTACAGTTAGTTTCAATTTATATTAGTCATTTGAACCGATTCCGATACTTTATAACCAATTTTAATGTTTTTGGTTAGTCTCCAAAATTCGGTTAGTTTCATTTTACTTTAATATTTTTAATCTGTTCCGATACGTTTTAGCCCTTTTTGGTGCTTTTAGTTACTTTTGGTTAGTTTTTCAATCAACTTTCGATTACTTTCAGTTAGTTCCAATTTATTTTAGTCATTTGGATCGGTTCCGATACGTTATAATCAAATTTAATGTTTTTGGTTAGTTTTGGTTAGTCGCTAAAATTTCTTTCGTTTTGGTTAGTTTTAACTTAATTTAATTTTCGTAACCTGTACCGGTACGTTTAAGCCTGTATTGGTTACTTTTGGCGAGTTTTGGTTAGTTATTCAATCAACTTTCGGTGAGTTTCAGTTAGTTCCAATTAGCCATTTTAATCGATTCCGATACCTTATAAATCAAATTTAAGTTTAAGTAAATAAACTAACACGATCTCACATGCGTATGATGTCATGTGTCAAATGTAGCATGCACTTTTTCACGATTTGAGGCCCTATACCTACTAGGATAATAGAAACATTTTCAATGTTAAAATATAAGAGTTGCTTTAAAAACACAAAAGGTCATGTGAAAAATTCGCAATTATTAAAACATGAACGTATTTTTGCTCACGCTAGTGGTGACGGGCATTTTATTTCTGCCGTACTTGTTTTCTTTTCTCACTATTGTCTTTATCCATATTTAGGTAAATAACAAAATTTTAATAAAGACATATTTGTTAAACCGATTATACGTGTAATTGAAAAACTGCATATTATTCAAAAATTATTATAAATCTTAACTGATAGGGGCATCTAAAAAATGATAATCCTTCACCCACTTTTGTAATACAATAATTATCCGGACAACAATATCTCGCCATAGCAGCGATCTTAATAATTATTTAATTCAACGCGACCCAACAGTACAGAATATCAAGGCGTTTGCACACTGACCGTAAATTCTCCCTCGTAGTGTAGCCACAACTGGCCGCGAACGACATTGATCCGGATTCGCTTCGAAGGTAAAAACTGTCGGCGAAATTGGAAATTTGTCTCAAGTGAACCTACCGTATATACTTATTTATACCGTGGTATTGGCAGATTGTGGCAAATTAGAGTATTTTTATAAAGTTTTGCGATTGCGACTTTTGACATTCCTTAATCGCGAAAAAATAATGATGTTTTGGCCTGTTATCTTTCGTGGCCTGTAGGCCATGGCCTATTTGGCTTAATGAAAAAAAAAACGCATCTGTGTTTGTGGTTCTGCGCTAATTTAACCTAAAAACAGAATTTTTGAGACTTTCTTTTGGTTCAAATATGGAGTATCCAAAATATTTTTTCGGCTTAAATTGTTCTATATGATGCCCCCTTTCTAGTGCATTTTTTTGCAAAATCGCCGACCCTTATATGTCACCGCAGAACCCACCGGTCAATCTCCAACTCTACAAAAATATTTTTTTGTTGTTACATTGTGTCTAAAGGAAAGGTATTTTCATAAACGCTGTAGATGCTCAGTGTGGACGATGGGTCCGGTTGGAAAACCACTGCATCTGTTCGATGCTGTTTGACATTTTTTAAGCCACAAAGAAGTAGTAGTCTTGTTTGGTATATGGTAAAGTCACAGAGGACTAAGAGCTCTTTCACACGAGGATACTGGATACGAGATACGCGTATCCGAGATACAGATTAAACATACAGTGACTCACAGCTTAAATGATTCAGACGCTATTTAACAAAAATTAACTTTTTTTAAGCGGTTTAATATTTATTTGGACAAAACGACATATTGAAAATAACTTCACATGAGTCTTCTAAAAATCCCTAAATTAAAATGTTGCCTCAAATATGTCTAACTTAAATAACAATAAATATTTAACTAAATTAGGTGCGATTTTAATGTCACAGCTTAAGTGATGCAAACTATAAAAGTAATAACAAAAAAAGGAAAACAAACTCCAGGAATTGAAAAGCGACCACTAATATTTTGTCGGTCCTCCCTCATTAGCAATTACATCCTGTAGACGTCTCGGCATTGATTCGACCATTTCCTAGTGTACTCTGGGGAAATTGTGTTCCAAGCTTCCGTAACTTTTGCTATCAGTTGATTTTTATTTGATATTGGGACATTATTTACTTTATTTTTTAATGTCAACCACAAATTTTCAATAACATTCAAATCTGGCGACTGGGCTGGTGTTTTAATAACATTTGGGCAGTTATAAAGCAACCAACTACGAACCCGGTATGACGTGTGTTTTGGATCGTTGTCATGATAAAACTGGTAATTGTTATTAAGATCTAATTTTTGAGCACTAGCTGCGAGATGCTGTCTTAATATATCCAAATACATATATTGGTTCATATTGCCTTCAATAAAATGCATATTACCTACTCCTGCAGACGACATACAGCCCCATAACATC
>JAEQML010077851.1:0-12699 GCA_016904865.1 Pissodes strobi | reverse complement strand
TAATATGGAAAATAGAAGAATCTTACATCTTAACAACTACATTCAAACGCTTCTTAACTACCCTCACACCTATGAACTGTCAAAAAGATGTTTTATCCCTAGAAACAGAGTCCACAGTGTGAATACTCGGCAAAATTTCGAATTCACCATTCCCCATCATCGCACTGCTTTACACCAAAGATGTATGGCCTACAAAGCCATAAACAGTACGATTCATTGCCAAAGGATTGAATAATTTGAAAACTCTGTCTTTAAAAAGGTTTAAATTTTCTGTTAAAAAATTTTGTTTCAAAAGCAATAGTTACAGTTACGGTGCGTTTAATTTGATTTGTTAATTAGAAAGAATGAGTTATTGTGAAGTTGGTGCTTATAAAGGATTTGAAGTTTCGGTTGGTTGTTCCTGTTAGCCCTTTCAGTAAATATTTTATTAGAATATTGACTTAGTCTCAATGGATGTTTTTCATGTATTTTTTTTTCTCTCTTTGCCATCTATACGGTGCGGACTCGGGGGCTTAATGGTTGAGTATGAGTAGCCCTCGGCTAGACTTCCCCATTATTCTCTTGTCTTTGCACTTGGAGTTATATTGTTTTATTGTTTTTTTTTATAACTGCTTAATAAAGACGATTTTGATTTTGATTTGATTGATTTCGTTGATTTGATTTTTTTTTTATTTACTAATTCGTTTTGGATGAAGATGCAGGAATTGAATAAGGCAAAGAAGTGAATATTTCGAGAAAGGACCCAGGTGTTAAAAAATAATGAGTACAAAATATAAAAAAAATATTTGATGATATTAATTCATTTTCAAAAGTTCATCCCTGATCAGTTTTAAAAGGGACAATATCCAAACTATTTCTTTTAATAGAAGCTTAACTGACTGGTGATTTTTCTTTTGATTTCAGTTTTGCCGGACGTAGTACACAATAATTATATTATGGCATTAATCCATTGAAAACATTGTTTTTATTAGGTAGTACTCTGATTGGGAATCATTATTATCAGTTCCCTCGAAAAGGACATTTACGGAGATGGTACACTTGGATACTAAACCCCTCAGTTCCTCTATTTTAAATACGTCTACACGATTATTCAGTGTTAACATTGGTTGGAATTATTTTCCGCCATAAAATTTCCTGTTCACACCTACAACCTCAACCACTTATACTGGCAAAATGAAATGAATATAAGTCATAATACGATGAATTCGTTCCATTCGTAAATTTTGATTAAGTCTTACCAGTGAGGATTTTCGGATGTTATCCCTATCGGCAATTAAATTAACCAATCGTTGACTTTATCTAAAGCTTAAACGCTTCTTCAATGATAATAGTAATAATTTTAAGAGGATTTAAATAAATAATTATAAATAATTCCTTAAGTTTTCAGCCAGTGTAACTAACCGAGACATGATCATATACCATTCACACTTCTCGTGCCCACTCGAACTCGAATATTCTAGTTACGATTTGTTCATTCAACAGTGAAGTTAAAGAAAAAAATCAGTTCAATTTAAAGCGTCACTAAATTAGTAAACTATCATACAAAAAACGTTAATCTTGTTTATGTTAAAATCAATTGAATAATGCAAAACTCTAGCCTTATCAGAGAAGTAACGTTGAAATTATGTTTGCTAGCGTTCGTACATGTGCAAAACGACCATGATGATAGTACTTTTGATTGTATCGTGAGATCCGTTCCTGGGTCTTAACCCTTCATCAGCCCGGCGTAACTCACTGAGAGGCCGAACGTTCATGCAGTCAAAACCAGTATCTTAGTACATATATATCTTTAATAGATCGTTTGGGTTACTTAGCTGGTCTTAGGGTACTCGTCAGTACCTCTCGAGAAAACTCCCAGAAGGAAACGTGCACAATCGAGTACAATGCACTAGAAGGAGGACCGCACGTCGAACATCACGAGGGACTTCTTAATTCCAAGAAGGTAGGACTCATTTCATAGGGAAAATATTCATTAAAAGCCGAGGCAAAGAACATTTACAGTCAAAGAAAAAAATACCAAAGGAAAGTCTTTATTTGAACTGTGGTGCGTGTTTTTTAAAATCCGCTGACGCCGAAATCGGCTAGGTGGCCTCAAAAGGTGGACAAGACAGAACCTCTGCAAGGAAAATTGGAAAGATATTAGAATCCATCCACGTAGAGACAGAATCTCAAAATATCGACACTAAAGAAATAAAAGCTAATAAAAGCAACTCATCAAACAAACAATACACCAAGATTAAGAAATAGTTACTGCCTGAGACTCCAAAATATGTGTATGGTTGAAGATCCCTCATGAAGGTGTTTCAAAAAAACTTTCTATCATGACACCTCACTGCCTATCAGTTTGGCATGGCAGTTTGATTTTTCCTCTGATCTAGATGATGAAGATAAAACTACGCGCAAACTCTACCAAAATTCACTTCCAATATCTAACCATGAACCACGTGTTCCTTGTCACGCAACTACTAAGGCTCTGCGCAACTAGCGGTAGGCATATTCTAAAAATCCAGTTCAAGTTTTCCGGGCAATCTGAGGTCTAGAGTAATGATGTCAAACGAAACCCCAAACCACTTGTGTTTTGTGATATTTCTCCAACCACGTTGTACTGGGACACTGACAGACAGACATCTTATATATTAGCGGACAGGCAACCCTCTCAAAGGCAAATATTCATAAATCATCAATCGTAGTAATAACGTAATACTAGTAGAACGCAACCTTCTACGATGGCAGGTACAAGGCAAATAAATATCAGATACGAAATAAAACTAATTTTAACAAGTGTCACATTAAATAAAACAACGAAAACAGAAATAATATGGCAGCTATAGCTTCCACTACGCGGTTACCGTTAAGATAACCTATTTTAAAATAAATCGTAGCTAGCTTAGTTATTTAGTTCTTTTCATCCCTTTTTACAGTTCAAAGAAACTGAAGAGACAAAAAGAGGAAAGCATAAGTTAAAGAATAATGAACATATCCAAAAATAAACCAGAATGAGCAAAAAAACCGTCCAGGGCTTTATATAAAAATATTGGAATTAGTATCCACTATATCCACACAAGGTACGCATTATATAAAGATAATTAACTCGAAAATATTCAAGTGCAAAAATATTAAGCAAGGTATGTGCCCGAAACAGAATTGTGGTTTGAGTTCCTGAAGCTCACCTAACAATAAATATTTGCTTTGAGACATGTGTGACCTACTTCTCCCTTTCCGAAGGACACGAGAATGAACACTGCTGCATTTTAGCCGAAATTAATTGCTTAATTTACATGTAATCATGTAACGGTTCCAGTTGTGAAGAAAAGAAATAGTTGCAGGAAAGTTCGTAATTTTACGTTAAAAAGATACAAGTTCAGTATCGTTAATTATTAGTTACATGGGAAACAGTTCAACTTTACAAAAATGAGAACTAAGTTTGATGCGATACTTAAGTTTATCCAAGCCATACGAGTATCTGTGTCTGCAGTGTGGCGATGTCAGATTTCATCCCAGAAAAATACAATTTCTCTGGGAAATTCGAACTCGTACAGTACATAACTAAATAAGATATTGAGATGCGGTTTTGTAAATGTCTGGAAATTCTATTTGAAATAAAGGGACGTGATGGCAACATATGAAAAGCTGAAAAATTAAATCTTCTTAGATGTGCGAAATTGCACTATCTACTTGTATGTATTATTGATCAGTCGAATAATGTGTGTTGAACGATAAACTAATTCTTAACGTGCACTGCTAACTGAAAATAATGTTCCATTTGTATGAACCTTAGACTATATGGCAGAGGATGAACCATACAAAATATGATACAATGTGTCAAAGGAATTTTGAAAATTTTCGATTTTCTGGTCATTTCAGCAGTTGCTAGTTACTCTAGGCAATAGAGACTAAATAAAGGATTCACCTGGAAAAAATGGTAGGATTTTGTTTTATAAGCTTACCTTATGTTTTTTGGGTCGCTATTTCCGATTTTTTCACTTCCCACTAAAAAATCTCACCGGAAATACTTTTTTTTTTGAAAAAATAGCTTGTTTTTTTGAAAATATCTGATTTTTTATATATTTTTTAAATGGCCTAAAATTCTGAAAATATACAAAAGAAAAATATTTTAAATGTTTTTTCAAATGATTAAACGCATAAAGGTGCTTGTGCGTCGTCAAAGGAATTGAAACCTCTTGCTGATGAGCAAATAGACATTGAAGATGCAATATATGTTATTGATGGCGGGTTCCTTCTTCAGCGCATTGTTTGGCCCCGAAATGTATCTTTTTCTTTAATTTGTGATGCATATATTGAATAGGTACGTTGTATCAAAATACACATCAAATTGCGTCGTCGTATTTGATGGCTATCCAGATGACGCTATGAAAGTCAGCACCAAATTCGCGGAAAGGGTGAGAAGAGCACGAAAACACTCATCGGTCGACATAATTTTTGATGTATCAATGATACCCACATGCCTCAAGAAAATTTTTTATCAAACAGCATGAATAAAGTTCGTCTTATATCGATGTTAAAAGGTAAATTTGCGTCCAAAAACTTAAAAGTACGTCAGCCAAGGAAGATGCGCACTGCTTAATTATTAAAACGGCGATTGAAGAGGACGTAGACTTGTTGGTTCTCATGATAGGTGTGTGTAAGACCTCGAATATTTATCTTTTAAAACCCGGCCAAGCGAAGGTACCGCCACAATTTTTTTCAGTTTCCAGTGTACAAGAAAAAGTAATAGCTGAAAACATTTTGTTTTTACATGCATTCAGTGGATGCGACACAGTCTCTGCTTTGTTTGGAAAAGGCAAAAAATTATTTCTTACTGTATTGATTAATAATCCTGATTTACTGCCATATGTCAAGCTTTTCCTTACACCAAACGCGGATCCACAAGCCATTGCAAACGCTGGCAATCAATTTCTACTTCGCCTATATAGCTGCAGTGCTGCAAATTAAACGTTAAATTCCTTGAGATATAAAACTGTTATTAGAACGGCGTATAACAGCACGCATAACATCGCAAATTTGCCTCCTACCGAAGACGCAGCAGAATAGCATTCATATCGCACATACCATCAAGTACAACTTTGGCAGGGGAACGAGTTAAAATCTGAAAAATGGGGCTGGGAAAGAACACACGAAGGTCACTACTTCCATGCCTCCCTTTCCTCCTCAGCTTTTAAAGCTCATATTTCGCAAATGCAAGAAAGATTGCCGAGGAGCATGCAGCTGCCGGAAAAGCGGGCTGCGATGTTCGATGATGTGCCTTCAATGCAACAACACCTGTGAAAAAGCTTCGGACGTAGACATCGGGGACCTGGGGCATGACGAAGATGGCCCTGAGGAAGTGTATTTAGAATTGCTAGATGAGGAGATGGACAGGGAAGAAGACTCGCAACCCGACGATGATCACCCTGGAGAAAAATTCGGTACAGAAATCTTGATAGGTGAGCTCCTGCCATTTTCTCTCCATGCATCACACTATGTTTCTGTCCTCACCCTCTCTCCCCCTAAGTGTACAACACTTAGTAGTTCAAGACTTTAAGAAAAAAATTGGTGTATTGGATATTTTTTCCTTAAGTAACTGCAAGTTTTTCCTCTTGTTTCAGAAGCTAATAAGAGTGATTTTAGCTCAGAAAGTAATGCCTTTGATGAGCGTGGTCCTTCAACAGCTGTAAAACGACGCCGAAGAAACTTAGTTGTGAAACATTAGGTTAATTCAAAGACTTTGCAACATTGCAACTTTAAATTTTGAATATTTTAATTATTTCCTGAGTTTTAAGCGGGTTGAGACTTTCTTTTAAATTTTTTGTAAATTTTCAAGTGTTTTTAGATTTTCCGGCTCACTTTAATAAATTTGTAGTGATTATGGCTTTTTATTAAACAAATTTATTTTATTTTTTCAAAATATTTTCTTTTGGCGCCATTTTTTTAAATTTCCGGTATTTCCGGTGAGATTTTTTGGTGGGAAGCGAAAAATTCGGAATCAGTGACCCAAAAATCATAAGGTAAGCCTATAAAACAAAATCCTACTATTTTTTCCAGGTAATATTCTCTATTGCCTGGAGTAAGTGTGGGTTTAGACAGCGTCATAAGTAGAGACAAATAACTTCCAATATAAAAGATAACGTACTTTGCGACCTAAGTATGACTGTCCAATCGTCAGCATCTTTCAAATCAATAATTAAGTGTATTTAATAATAATTCCATTCTAATCGACTTCTTCTTGAGTAGGTGGAAAGATGTATTTCGGGGAGATTTTGCTGAAGTCAACATAAATCTTCCCATTGCTTTCGTCGAGTTGTTTGGCAATGTCCTCGAACCTGGGCCGATCGTCTGGATTTCTTTGCCAACACTGTTGCATCAGGTCATAGACTTGGTCTGTGCAGGTCTCCGGCCTTTCCAACCTTTTCTCTTGTAGCACATGGGCTATAACTTGATCATTGCTTAGGTTCTTATAGGGAAAAGCTCCTGCAAAATAATTAAGCGGTTGTTAGATTCATGATTACAATAATTTTAAATTTGGTACATTTCTCTAAAGTTCTTAGATTGAAAATTTGGATAAGCTGCAATTTTGCAAAATTTAAAGTTGTTGTTGAAATAAATAAATCGACTAATGATCATGAATCTTACCCAAACTGCCAATTTCCCATAATACAACTCCAAACGACCACACGTCAGTCTTGTTGTCACATCTTCTACTTTCAATTGCTTCAGGCGCCATCCACCTCAACGGCTGCCTTTTCTGAACGGAATTCACGTATACACCCACTCTGGCCATGCCAAAATCGGATATCTTCAACGATTTATCTTCGCTGACTAATATATTTCTTGCCGCCAAATCTCTAAAAATAAAAGAAAATTGTAAATATATACTTAGCTAATACGCTAGAATTATAACGTATTTTTGGCCTTTAAAGATTCATAAATTTTTAGGCGATATTGCAATTACTCTAAATATTTTTAGGTGAAGAACCTCCCTGTCCAAGTAATTTTTTGGAATGACAGCTTAAGCGTAGCAATTCTAATTTCACAATTGTTCCATTGCTTTTTTACCCTTATCCAGGTAGTCAGTACATATTGGTATAAAAGCTCCAATTTTAAAAGATTAGGGCACTACCATTAATTCCAAATTAATTACGTTTTATTCAAGGTTAAGTCATAATTGTCTTCATTACTTAGCTTTTATTTAATGAATTTTTAAGGCGTGGCACTCCGCATCTGATCCAACCATCCCGCATTTTGTACCATACATGAATTCTCGGTTCTACCTCAGATGCCAAGATCCGTCCACTTGAACTCTATCATTTTGAAAGTTTCGGGTTCTAATCCCCAGAGTTAATTTTCATCCAATATAAGCTATCTTCATGTATAGAAACACGCAACTTAAGATTCATCTACTTGGGCCATATCGTATTAGATCATTTTAAATGGATAATTATAAGTAACAAACCCACCATTATAAATGCGGTAAGAAAAGAAGTTTTAGATATAACGTTATCTACCCCATTTATAACAAACTACATAACCAACTGGCATGTCTCGGACACTCACTCAATGTCCGATCACATGCACATTCGCTTCGACATATCCATTTAAAATACTAAAATGGTTACCAACAGAGTGCCCAAACTTATCGATTGGATTGCCTACAAAGACCATCTAAGGTCGGGGCTTGAGGGCCAAGCGCTATCCGCTTTAACTACTGAAGAACTTGATGTAGCCTCGATACACTTAGAAAGTGCTATAATAGCCTCTTACGAAAAAAGCTGCCCTGTGAAACAAGTGGCAACCTGAAGGGATGTGCCATGGTGTAACAAGACACTAAACAGGCTAAAGACTGATTCGAGGAAAGCCTTCAATAAAGTCAAAAGACTGGGGAATTGGGAACTTTTAGGTCCTTTTGTGAAGGGATAGATGAATTAGCACCGTCAATTCGTCTGCAAACTGTGCTATCCAAGGAGCACTCAAATGAAATCGGCCTACAGAGACCAAGACACCTATACTGAGACACCTGAAGAAAATCTAAGGATTCTTCTATGAACACACTTTCCCGAGTCAAGCATAATTGCTAAATAAGAGCTGGCATGAGGAGACGAGCCCATCGAAACTGCTCAACGTCTTACAAAGAGAGTAAAAGGTCTAGCCAACAAAATCTTTACAAAAACACAATCAAAATACATATCTTTAAACCCTGAAAATCCCTCGGAGTAGATGGAATATTTCCAGTCTTGTTACAACAGCGTATAGAACACCTACTATCACACATTCAATCAATCTTCACAGCCAGCTTTGCATTGGGCTACATTCCCAAAAACTGGAGGAAAGTAAGAGCCCGTTCCCACTTGTCGGGTGTAGGATCCGACAAAATATCGGGTGTTCTAGTGGCAATAGATCCGACTCCGTCTTTTTGTCGGCTCCTACCAATATTGTCGGGTGTTTTGCCAGCACCGCACGTCCGATCAAAAATCGTGTCGGATCTCGTTCGCATATGAGCTTGTATGGCGCTCTTCACATTTGTCGGATGTCGGGCATGAAAACCCCCTATCAGCAGCCCTAATCATGTATTTTTATAGTTTATGCCTGCTGAAACTCGTGCCCGTAAATAGTTGAATGTATTTATGGACATTCTAAAATAATTAAAAAACTTATGTTTGTCACTTTTCAATTCAGTGATTAAGGTTTGAAAAGTTCCCATTATTTCGTATCCTTCAGGATTGGGTACACCCAAAATTTTTCATTATTGGCTTGTTTTCTTCTCAAATAATACAGCACAACAAAATCTTCGTCGACGTCCACTGCGCACAGTCGCCTCGTGGAGAGTACCGAAGTTGGCTCCAGCTACGATCGGGTACGACAGCCGACTAGTCTGAATAGAGGCGGCGACATCCGATTAAAAAACGGATCCTACACCCGACAAGTGAGAACGGGCTCCTAAGGTAGCATTGGTACCAAAGACAGGGTGGCGATCACAAAAGGAACCAAAGTCTTACCACCCCATTAGCTTAACCGCCTTCCTCCTTAAAACGATGGAAAAGATTATCAATAGGCACGTCAGAAGCAAGTTCCTTTTTAATGCTGTGCTGCATGCAAAACAATTTGCATCTACCACCCATGCTCTTCAAAATCTCGTCCGCGATATAGAGAAGGCACTGGCTATAAAAGAAGTAGCCCTGTGTGCATTTCTAGACATCGAGGCGGTATTTGACAACACCTCACATGAATCCATTCAGCGCGCCACAACTCGCAGAGGAGTGGAACCAACCACAACCTAATGGGAGTCACCAACCAACCGGTACACATGAAGTCACCGCGGCCATTGGAGGAGAAACAGCCGTCACAGGCAAAGTAATAAAGGGATGCCCTCAAGGAGGGGTCCTATCGTCCAAGGTTTGGTATCTGGTTGTTGACGATCTACAGGTAAGACTGACTGAAGCAGGTTTTGAAATCCAATGTTACACAGATGACCAAGTTATAATAATAAGAGAGAAGTATGACAACGTTCTCTCAGAACATATGCAAAGTGCACTCGACCTTGTCAGCACATGGTGTACACAGAAAAGACTAAATTTCAACCTAAGTAAAACCGTAGTGATCCCATTCACAAAAAGAAGAAAGCTGAACCTTAAAGCACCCACTTTGGGAGGAACAACGGTGAAGCTTTCATAAGAGGTTAAGTATTTTGAGTCAATCAGACATAAAGCTGAAACCAGGAAACCTGACTGGTCACCTTAAAATTCTGGAAACATCCAGATAAAGGCGATGACCAAACCAACCGATACAATAGAAACAAAACTTCATTTTGATCGCCCCTTTGCAGTGGTAATTGAAGACCACAATATTACAAGGGAAATACTAAAACAGCTCGAGAGGGGATCACTAAAGACTTGTCTGGTGCATAGATGAACCAACGAAAAAAGAAGGAGTGGGATCCGGAGTTTACGGACCTAGGCCTAGGTGCCGAATCTCTGCACATTTAGGAAACATTCCCACAATCTTTCAACAGAACTAAATGCTATCAATATAACCATCTCTGAATATGCTAAAAAGGCCTTAGAGGTACAAAGATCTATATTCTATCAGATAGTCAAGCAGCCTTAAAAGCGCTGGCATCTAGCAGAATCAACTCTCGGCTAGTGTCAGATTATCGGATGGCTGCAAATCAACTGGCAAACAGAAACAGACTCACCCTAATGTGGGTAACAGGGCACGATAGCGTGGAAGGCAACGAAGCCGCTAACTGGCTGGCACAGAATGGTGCACAGACTGACTTTTGCAGACCTGAACCGTTCTGTGGCATCACTAGATGGCACGTAATGAATGAACTCAGAAATTGGGAAAAAGGGCGAAAATATACACATTGGGCCAATGCAACTGGGCAGAATCAGGCCAAAAGACTCATCTCTCACTCGCCTAACTACACAAAAAGCTTCTCAAGCTATAAAAAAATTAGATAGGTCGTAGGTTGTAGACCTTCTCACTGGACATGGCCCCTGGAGGTACCACCTCAAGAAAATGGGGAGAACCACTGACGAACAATGCAGATCATGCCAAACTATGGCTGAAACGTCAGAGTACTTACTCTGCGAATGTCAGGCACTGTCAGAACTCGCCAAAAGTTGAGGCATCTCGAAAATGCCCTTGTGGCAATGGGAGATCTACAAAAGCTCAACCCTCGAAATATTCTGAGGTTCTCGAAAGAGATAGGAATTTCCGTGTAAAATAGAAGGGTATACAGAAAAGATCAATGTGGTCGACATGTTGAAGGGCAAATCTTGCTGAGCGACCCCCTACCTACCATACCATACCACGTGTTCAGCTAATAATCGTCAGATAAAGTTCAGCAAATGTCAATCATCTACGAGAATTAAATTCTAACGTCATCGCTCATGTAATAATGTAATGGTTCTAGTAGTCAAGAAAAGAAATAATTGCAAGAAAGTTGGTGATTTTGTGTTAATAAGATGCAAGTTCGATATGGACAGCATTTCTCAGCCAATAAAGAACCTGAAAATAAACGCTCAGATGTTGATTCCATATCACTGGATAGTAATGGAAATTTTTCAGCCAGAAGAAATGTCAAATTTTAGCGAAGTGGTCTACCTTATTTTTAGGCAGTAATTTTCGCGCTGTAGGCATCATGGCTACCAAATGAACTGAATCTATGTACACTCTACCGAGGTGTACGTATGAGCCCACAATTGCCATGTATTCATTAAATTACCGATCCAAGTGGTTGATTCCTGCTTATCAAAGGTTTCAGTTATGTCTATCAATTAGTCTTAAGCTTGAGGAACTGCGCACATACCTACCTATGGGTAACATCAATTCTTTCCAGAAAGGCCATCCCGTTCGCAATCTGCATAGCAAATTTCTGCAACTCTTTACTATCTAATACTGGTTTAGCCATTTCAATAGCACCTTCTGATTTGTCAAACAATGGGATAGGAGAAGGAGAATCCAGTGGAGTTAGAAGAGCTACAAAACATATTTTTTAAGATTTCGCGTTTAAGCCTCGATAATCCATCAGCAAGCAAGGTGTTGTAAATGAAAAATTCAACTACAAATTTAATTATCATAAACCAATAGGAATATTGTGTGATGATTACTCACTTTCTGTTACTGATGGTAATCCACTGGACGATATTGAACTTGGAGACCTCGGCGATTGTGGCGCCAAGCAAGCGGGCACCAACTTGTTTGTCAGCTTGTGTCTCGTCGGTTTTAATGATCTTCTGTCTGACAGTTTTCTGGTTGGTGACGGAGTTATGATCGGTGATCCTGGAGTACTCGGAGTTCTGGGCGTATCCGGGATTATGTAGGAGTTTGTTTCTGAACTGTGTGTGCTCCCAGTATAGTCACTGTAGAATAACTATTGAGATAAGTTCCCTTTGACAATGAAATGTACATAATATTGAACGCCTTCATTAATTAGTGAACAAAGTGGAATTAAATATATATTATACAGTTTTCATTAATTAAAATAGGTATTAAACATGAATTTTCGTGGATGATATAATTGAGACAAAAATTCTTTTAATTGGGATATAATGTTTATTTTAATTTATCCCATATGCTAATAGCAAACAATTAACTATCTGGGTTTATTAAATAAACTTAATTTCCGACAAGCATTTATGGAACTTCTCGAGGATCATTGTCTATAAATCATTAATAATAGTAAAAATCTACTTACTCAAAAGCTAAATCGCTGTACTTTAGCTTTTCCGTCTCACAAATCTCCGAAACAGTGACGGCTGGCAAGTAGTTTTCCACAACCATATTGCTGAAAGACAAATACATGGTTCAATCAATTTATGAAATCTTGACATTTATCAGGAGCTGTACTGTGAATAAGCGTGTTTAACACTGATTAGCGATAATTTCAAGATTTTTTCTAGAAGTGCTAGTCGAGAAACAAGGAAACAAGCAAACATTTTCTATGCGAATGAAATAGTATTTATGTGAATATTATCAAGATGATTTTTATTTAGGTGTCGATTTTAGAATAGTCAAATGTTCTGTTTAAAGTGACATAACTCTCCAAATTTATTAATGAATGCAATTTATTTACAACTTTTAATACGTTATGATCATATCATACATCTTTATACAAATCCAAACTGTATGTTATACTTATACTATTTTTAGATTCACTTTAAAACTACGGCTCAGCACAGACTCAGTGCGTGTAAGACTCAA
>JAEQML010077850.1:0-12699 GCA_016904865.1 Pissodes strobi | reverse complement strand
CATTCTTTTATATCTTTTAGAGTAACTAACACAGGGATGAAACCTTTGTGGATATGGTAATATGGATAGCTGAACCTTTCTTAGCTAATAACTGCGATTACGCTCGAGAAAATTATCATGTTGCAAAATCCTTCAAATCTTTTGGATGACAGACATTCAGTGTTTGATGTAGTGTTTTATGAAGCAATATATTATGGTCCATATTTTATGTTGGTAGATTAACTCTTAATTGATATCACCAGTTTCTCACTAGGGAATTTGGATTATTTATTGCTTAATATCCTCAATCTGGCTATGTAGTAATAACATAGTGTCCTGCTTACAACGTTCTAAATGTGTAATGGATTGGTAAAGTAAGCCGATGTTGCCCCAATAGCCCAAATATCATTCTGGGGAATCGGTGAATTGTTGAAAAAGGTGCAGCAAGTCCACCAATTTGACATATTAAAAAAAAATAGAAGACCAGATTGTAGAAGACATAGCCTTCACCAGAGGCAGTCTGTGATGGGAAGAGTTGAATATTTGGAAAGATGCTAAGTAATATAAAATATGCAAGCTGTGCTCAGTTACTATTTCTCGAAATGTTGAAAATGGCACTAAAACTTTTTCAAACTAGTTTATCTTATTGAAATTTATTTTTAGGGCATGTTACATTTACGCCTTAAATTTTGCCAAATGGCCCTTTTCATTTTGACATCCATCATCAAGTAACGAGCATTTAACTTGATGCAGCAACTGTGTGTAAAATCATCATATCTAACCAAGCAATAATCAAAATAGTCCACATTCATTAATAATTTAAGGAATGAATGGAATATAGAAGCTGCTCATACTTAACCACCATCTATATGTGACATCTGTACACGTATCTATTTCTCGTTTGCGCCAAGTTTAGTACGTCGATGAAATCAACCCCCCGACAAAGAAGCATCCAAAGTAGGTTGGAGAAGCGCCCAAAAAGTGGGTCAGCGGGCCGTCGCGACGCAGAAAATATAGTATCGGATGCAGGGCTTATTATGTGATAAATCGGCCAGTGAAACATGTAAAAATCAGCCTATAATTGCAAATAATACAGAATATCAACATTAGAGATTAATAAATTCGCGAGAAACTAAATTGTATTATACGATTGACAAATAACAGTGCTTAAAGCTAAATCTTATTTCTAATGATCTTAGCAAAGCATGGTTAGTTCGAGAATTCTCAAAAGTAAAAGTTTAGCAATATTTACTACTAATATTAATCCACCACCCAAATTATGACTTGCCAAATTTGTGGGTAAGCTGAGTCTGATCAGTTACTAGAAATCAATTCTTCGCTAATAACAATCGAGGAAAATTATCGACTATTTACTACAAAACCGAGAATATCTAATCGTTAATGATTCCCGTAAACATCATGAGATGATCAAGTAGTGTTCTGCTTCTGTTTTGCTGCAAGCAGATCATCTCAACGATCAAATTATCACGTAAATTGCTAAGAAAATAGTTCGACAACATCAACAAATTAAGAAAAGAATTGTTCAGTAGAATGGTAATAAGATATATTACTAAACCTCAATAGATTAAATAAATCAGAATAGATAAGAAATAATTATGTCGCAGATTTAAAACCCAAACTACATTCAATTCCAGAAGTGTACATTTTGAACGCCTTACATTGCGTGATATTCTAGAATTATAGAACATCTGTTCTTTATTATCAGATTTATCGTTTGACATATTGAACCTGGATTTTTTGAAATGAAAACTTCTTTTGACGCATTCAGCACAGTTCTTCCTAGGTGGTGAATAAGATGGAGCCGTCACGAGTGACGGTCGGTTCTTTAAAGCTTATTCGATTAAAGTTGGCTCAAGGGAGAAAAATAGTCACTGGAGCAAGAAAGCATTCCGTAATCTTCTTTAGGCATGTTCATCACCCTTTTTCCTGAGTAGAAATTTGCTTTGATACACGATAGCTGTCGAATTGTTTTGATAACATTTTCTGGACATATTCTTTTAATGGTATTCCGAACCCTTTCAAATTGGAAAGAATCGGAAAAAACCGAGTATTATTTGGGTGCGGATATTGGGTTATTCTAGGGCCGAAAAAGTCGGGAGAATCGAAAAACACGAGACGACAGTTCGGTAGAGAATTTCTAGGAGAAAAACTGTCTAAATGCTTCTCTGTTTAAAAATGCCGGGAAAATGGGCTTATGAGGGAAAATGCAAAAACATCAATTTATAGGTTAAAAAAAAATGAAGGTATTTATTTTTATTTCTAGAGAAATATTTTTTATGAAGTCCATATCAGCAAGTGAACATCTGAAAATATTAGATAATTATGGGTTTAGCATGAAGAGATCGGATGGTTCTGACTACCAAAAACACTGTGGGACGACGATATCGAATGTAATCGCAAAGAAAAATACACACGGAATACAACCTTGCCTTTCACTAATTCACTGACCTGTAGTTTAAAGAAGCGCGTAACATACGCAATGAAAAATAAAGTATTGCCAATAATAAAAAACAAAAAGTAAGTTCAAAAATACTTTGTCTAAATGATATTTACAACATGGCTTCTCAAAACTGTCCAGATGAATTGTGAAGGAAAAAAAATCACAGCTTGTCAGAAAAGGCAATGAAGACGCAAAATGAAAGATAGATTTTTCAAGAATAAATAGATACGGAAGAAAACGTAACGGAAAAAGATTGAGCAAAAAGAAATATTTTAAAAACAACCCAGGAGCGAGTGTCATAGCAATGATTAACAAGCAGATGACTAAGAACAATCAAAAACCAAAAACTGAAACTTTCCAATTCTTTCTATACGCTATAGTTTAAAGATACGCTTTCGGGGTTAACTACATCTCTAAATGGATCAAAATGCCAGCAATAAATATAACAATAATTTTTATTATTATTATTATTATTATTGTAATTATTATTATTATTTTTTTTTTATTTATTTTTTTTTCCACGGGTTTAAACCTGGCTGTTGGCATGACCAGGCCGGGACCATGATAGGTCAACGGCTTAGTCATGTGTGAGTGTGCGCCGGACGGTTCTGCACGTGCCCAGGACTGCAGCTTTCTGAGCGGTGAGTATCAATTGCTTGATATTTCCTATTCCCATCTTTTCGATTTCTTTCTTTAGGTTGTTCTCAACCAGTCCCGTAGCGGATATCACCAGAGGATGAATCGTGACCTGGTCCAGCTGATAAATTGCCTTCAATTCGTGGGACATATCGATGTATTTAGTTATTTTCTTATTTCTGGCTTCTCTGATGTTACGGTCAGTGGGAAAGGTTATATCTATAATTCGTGCAACTTTTTCTTGCTTCCTTATGACGAGTATATCGGGCTTATTATGTAGGATCTCTCTGTCAGTGATGATCACCCCATCCCAGTACACTTTTGTTTGGTTATCTTCCACCTGGTCTGGTTTCCTTTTTTTCCTGGCACAATCTAGATCGATCTGATGGTATTTCTTGATGCAGTATAAAGCGACGGTAGTTTCTAGTGTTTATAACCTGGTCCTGTATAGCCAGGAGAAATCCTTTTGTTTCCATGAACAGAGTGCCGCTAGTGAGGTATAATGTTGAGAACTGGCTGTCCACGTTTTGGCTGCTCAAAGATGTCGCAAATCGCCCGTGCAATTCCTTGCTTTTCCACATTTCCTCCATTCCAATAATTTTTATTTTCTTTTACAGGTGGATCTGTGTTGGCCTGTCTCAATGGAGTCATGCTTGTGTCCATAATTGTAATTGCTCTATATGTTGGATGAGCTTTGGATTTCAGATAATTAAAGAGTTTATCGCATTCTCTATTGTGTGCCACTTTTAGGTTTCTAATGCCCCTGCCACCTCGACTCGTAGGTAAGTAAAGCCGATTTACAGACGCATTAGGGTGGTGCAGTCTGTTTTTTGTTAGCGACGTCCGAACAAACCGATCTAGGTTGTCTAAATCTGTTGGACTCCATTTAACTATACCAAAGCTGTACGTGGCAATTGGTAGTACTCATGTGTTGATGGCTGTTACATTTGCTAAGGAGTACAAGTTTGATTTTAATATTAATTGTAGTCGATTTTTTAAAGCTGTTTCGACCAGACGTTTTGTTTTAGTCTGCTCTATGTTAAGTGTTTATTGCATCCCTAGGTATTTGTACTTTTCATCGAGGAGCAGAGGAGTGAACTGGTTATGGTCCATGAGGGTTATGCTTTCTGTTTCTCGTACCTTGCCAGCCTTAACATGGACGAACGCACATTTCTCAAGTCCAAAATCCATAGAGATTGCTTTGCTAAAGGAGGCCACTATTTCCAGTTGCCCTTTTAGTTGGTCGAGGTTTGCACCGTAAATCTTTAAACCATCGAAGTACAAGAGGTGGCTTAATATTATATTCGATCTTCTCGAAAAGATATATCCGAAATTGCTTTCCTCTAGCATGTTGCAACACAAAACCATAGGGGCTTAAGCTTATCCCTTTGAGAAATTCCCCTTTTGATCTTAACACCAGCAGTCGTATATTTAATGTCACCGACATTCACGTCTAGGTATTATTCCCAAGTGGACATTATAGATGTTAATAACGTTATTACTTTTTGTTTATTTTGTATATGTCTAATACTTGAGGTAACCATGAATGCGGGACAGAGTCGAACGTCTTTCGATAGTCTATCCAGTCTACCGAAAGGTGTCTCTTTTTGGTTTTTGCCTGGTTTGTTACCTCGGGCTCTAGCTTTGCTTCCATTTTGTTGCCAGGCTAGTATATGATGTTCGTTTAAATGGTTTTTGATATTTTGTTCAAGTATACCCGTGAGGATTTTATAAACAATCGGACGGCATGTGATTGGTCTATAATTTTGTGGATTCTATACATTGATGTTTTTCGCTAGTAGGTAAGTAATGCCCTTTGTAAAGTATGGTGAGATCTTTGATTGGTCTTTCGATGCTTCGTTGAACTAGTTTGCTAGGATTTCATGAATAGAACCAAAGCTTTTCCACCAGTAAGCGTGGATTTTGTCTGTACCAGGCGCTTTCCAGTTAGCCACATTTTCCAATGCATTTTCGACATCTACGGTAGCTATTTCAATGTCTGCCATTTGCTGCGTTTGAGCCATTCTTTCGGTTTCATTGTTAATCCAATACGCATTTCTATTGTGTTCTTTGGGGTTTTGCCAGAGTTGTGACCAGTATTGGTGCATTTGTTTTTGGGTAACTGGTTGACTCGCGTTGGCAGTTGCCTTCTTTTCCCCTAATAAGCGGTAAAAAAGCTTTTGGTTCCCCTGAATTAGGCGGTTTTCTTTATAACGATTAGTGCGTTATTGATATCTTCTTATTCTGCTTCCTAGCATTTTGATTTTTGGTTTCAGGTCCTCCATGTATGATGTTAGTCTCGCTTTCGCTTCAGGTAAGTTGTACTTAACTTTAATTTTTTTACACAGTATATTCATTAGTTTTTGTACCCGAGGTGAAGGCGAGGAGAGTTAAGGTAAGTATGGATTCGTCCTATTTCTTTTCTAAATTTATTTATTCTACTTTGAATTCTTTTCGCCCTTGGTGGTTGTTTATTTGTATTGTTTTGATTCTGATATCTATTTTTTGTTTCCAGGGGATTCCCAAGCTCTTTAATAACAGTAATAGCAGCACAGTAAATCAGGTGGCAGGTTTCTTCCAAAGTGTTGCAGGTAACCAGTTCTTCTTTAATAGCGATGTTTGTTTGCATTACGGTTTCCTTTGAAGTTTTGGAGTATCTTAATCTTGGGAGTGCTGGTCTGTCAGTAAGCGCTATACCAGCATATTTCACTCTGTTTTCTCTTAGTGTCTTTAGAATTTCTCCTGGGGTTTCTTCTGGTTGCTTCTCAAAGATTGTTGATCTTCTTTGAGCATGAATAGGTTCGCGCCTTTCATCGTTGATGTTGGTTTGATTAACTTGTTGTTGTTGATGTTCTTGTTGTTGTTATTGTTGTTGTGGTTGTCTTATTTCGATCTTCAGTTGTTCTAGTTCTGCCTCTGTTAAGACTTTCCTTCTGGTAATGGATCTTACTTGGTCAGATAATTGTTGGGGTTCTCGCCTTAAGTCAGGTCTTACATATTGCCAGCGTTCGTGTAATCTGGTTATGTAGTTAGTTTTATCCTGTGCGGCGTTTGTGACAAAGTAGTATGCACGCATGAGATTAATGTTATCTTATCTATTCCAGCGCATATGACTTCTTTGGACTTTTGGAGAATGGGCGGGACTTTCCTGTAACGGGATCTCCAAGCTTCGCTCTCCATTACCGTTTCCGGTGTCCGCCGATCTAGGCCTTGTGGATCCGATTCGTGGGCGCGCACCACTTGCTCCACGCGTTTCCGCTAGTGACTGTGCTTTCCCGCCAACTGGTGCAGTCACATCGCCAGTGGCATCCGAAGCTTGCTTCCTTGTAGTAACAGGAGCTGGCAAATTTCACAGTCTTTGGGTTGCTAGCCCTTAGACCGGGTTGCTGGGGTCTGCGGGTGTGCAACTCGTAGCCCCTAGGCTCCCCTGCAGGCGAAGCTGGCTGTACAGGTCTTACGTCGTTACTTGTAGCGATGTGTATACGGCTAGTAGCCACACTACGCATCGGACAGAGGGTGGTGTCAGTTTTTGTCCACGGGAGATATTTTATTTCTCTCCTGCCCTCCAGCATGCTGGCGAGCATCCCCATTGCCAGGCCGCCCCCATTAGGAGAATTGACAAACTCCCAATTATTATTACTATTATTATTATTATTATGCCTGGCTGCCGAATGTTTGTAAGCTGTTTACATCAATTATAACTGTGGCAATCGAGACGTTCACAAGCACACATGGAATACTTGCGAACGAACAAAATGGGTGCAGGAAAGGGGGAAGAAAGAGACACTTGTAATCGATTCCATTATAACAGAACAAGCAACAAAAAGACGTCGAAACCTATCAGTTGCATGGATAGATTACAAAAGAGCTTTTGATTCAGTGCCGCACACATGGCTTATTAAAATTCTTAAATTATATTGAATAAACACCCAAATAGTTACCTGTCTGCGGCACTTGATGAGCAAATGGAAAACCTCACTTATTTTGAATATCGGCGACACTGGCTACAAGGACGGACGAGATTAAGATCAACCGGGGTATCTTTCAGGGTGATTCCTTGAGCCCCCTTTTGTTCTGCTTGGCGCTCAATCCCCTTAGCTATTTATTAAACAAAGGACCAGGACCCATTATTAACGTGTTGAAATAACCCACGCTCTATATATGGACGACCTAAAACTCTACTCGTCAAACTCAGACCAACTACAAAGTCAACTTGAAGAAATTGAATCCTTTAGTGACGCCATAAAAATGGAAATGGAAATTGAAAAATGTGGGGTACTCCATATAAGGAAGGGAAATTAACAGAGCACGAAAATCTGAACTTGATGGATAATACAGTAATATCTTCTGTGGGACCACATGCTTCCTACAAGTACCTCGGTATCTAACAGAGTATGTGCATTAAACAAAAAGAAATGAAGCAGATATTTCAAGACAAACTTATGGAGAGAGTAAGAATGGTCCTCGCAACTAGGCTTGTGTCTAAAAACTTATTTCAGTCTCTAAACAGCAGGTGCATCCCCACAGTCGTGTACTCGTTTGGTATAATTAAATGGTCACTAACAGATCTAAGAGCAATGGATAGAACTATAAGGACACTTCTCGCTAAATACGGCTATCACCAACTCAAAGCTGAAGTAAATCGATTGTATCTTCCCAGAGCTCAGGAAGGAAGAGAACTGCATAACCTCGAGATGACATGCAGCTATCAATGTTCGAAACTCCGGAGATACTTCGAGCGCTCTGATTTACCATTGCATATAGCCCTAGTTGGAACAGACACCAAGTTTTCAGCACTGAATCTGGCTGGCGAGGCTCCTATCCCTGTGATATCATTAGCTGAACTCGAACTGCAGTGGTCTAGGAAACAGCTCCATGGAAGATTTGCTATTTTGGAGAAATTACATAGGATGGAAATCGGACGATAATTCTCAATAACTTCTTCTTATGAATGGTTCAGACTCTTGCTACTTTTCAGGTTTCGGGAAACATGCCCAGTTCCAGGATCAGATTGAAGATATGACACAATGGCTCGCATAAAACGATGGAAGAGTCTCTAAAAATGAAGCCTGGGATGCCATCTGGGCCAAAAGTGATCTTGTTTTTAAGTTTTTTGCCTGCTACAACGATATCATCGGTAGTTATTGGCGGAATGTCGATGCTGTCGGAAGACTGTATCAAGAGATCAATATTTGCAGGCTGGTGGGAGTCTTTGTACACACTTTGGAAATAGTTGGAAAAAGCTGAAACGACACGTTGGGGTCCGCGGTAAGAGTGATTAGTGTCTTTCATAGTGACTGGAATGCGGGATTGAGTCTCTTACTTTGAATAAAAGACCAGACGTTTGAGGGATCAGAAGTTATGCTTATCGGCACACCGGCGCCGGCGCCGCGCCGGATATATTAGCTATAGGCCTTGTCGGGGCTCGATTTAATTAAGCCGCGCAAAGATTTGTACCTGGCGAGGTAAAATGGAGATTTATGATTTTTAATGTCACGATAGGCTTTTTCTTTTTTGAATTCACTGTCAATGATTTCCTTGGCAAACAATGGAGAAAAGTGCCTACGCTGTGGTACCTTGAGTGGTGCACAGGTAGCGAATATGGTATTTAGAATCTCATTAAGACTCTGACATGAGTTACCGACATCTGTGCAATTGAGAACAAGCGACTAGTCAGTGTTCAACATTAGCTCATACATAGCCGGGAAATTCGCTTTTCTGAAATTATATTGGGGTAGATCATCATTGTTTACAGGAAAGTTGACTATGTGAGGGCCGCTTGAAAATTGATAGAAGAAAGGAATAGGAAAATCAAAAACTGACTGGACACTCGCATGGGTAGTCCATAAAACCTTATAATCAACTTGTGGCAGAGCATCATTTAAATATTGTAGAAAAAAATGGGACTAGCTGGAAAAGTGGAAAATCGAAACTTAGTTTCCTCCTCCCTGCCCTGTATCGATTCTTTGAATAGAGTTCACCATGAAACTCAAAACCAGCTGGCAAAGCTGTAATTTCTGAGTTTCACTATTAATAATAGGTAATTATTGCAAATGATTTTGTTAGGAGCTTAGTTGGAAAATTTGATGTCAAAAATAGCATTTCTTGCATTCTTTTCTAAAACATTAGTAAAATAGTCCTAACAAAATTTTCTCTTTTTTAAATAAGTTTCTGGCTTTTAAGCAACTCCGCTCGAGGCATTGATTAGCCCTCAATGGCACTCGCGAAATCGCTAAGGAAGAATTTATCGTTACCGATGCAATTTTTCCACTAGTGTTGTTATATGCAATATAAAATTTTTCATAACTTTCTAATCTCGCTGATGTTTTCATCTTAAATGCATGGAGATGATCAATTACGTTGGAAAATAGTGTGCAGCAAAAATATAACACTTTATCTTAAGGCCTTCACCAGAGACAGTCTGTGATGGGGATTGTCATCTAATAGAAAATTGAATTCTTGTAATTGCCCAGACCCATCTTATACAAAAATTACGATAGTCATCACAATTTTCCCGCGTAAGCGGAACACCTAATTTCAAAGAAAGATTAGTGGCACTTCAAAGAAATTGCTAAAAGAGGAGAGGCAAAAGCGCACGATTTTGCAACTACAAGATTAAATACCTGTTACTACTACAATGCAGTTACTAGGTATAAGACTAGATAGTTAATTTGCTTAGTCCTTTTGGGGATATAATTTTCATTTGATCAGCATATACTCTAAGCAAGAACGTGAATAATTAACCCGGCGTTGGTACGGTGGGAATAAATAACATTAACAGTACAGTGGGGTATGACATACCCCAAGACAGAAAATTACCAAATGTAATAAAATTCAAAAATTTAAGCTTTTATCGTGTTTATTAAATCCGAAGATACAATGAAAGTATAACTAGCACAAAAAACATCCCAAGTTATTGTGATGTGAAGAAAACTAATTTTGCTATTTAAACAATACAGAGACGTCTTTAAAATTATCCCGATTTGAACAAATTATTATTTGATGAAAACTAAATTCATTTCCTATAAATATAAACACATAAAAAACATATGAAAATATTTCCTTATGAAAACACGTTCATCTTACGGTATATCCAAGAGAGAACATTTGTCATAAATTTGAGCGCAGTAATCCATGCATATATGAAGATTGCACGAATTACACACGTAAAACGTCTTTCGATCTTGCTTTCTTGGACACAGATAACATCTTCACGAAAACTTTTGTCTTTTCACCGAAGTCTTTCCATAGTTTGCTCAATTTATTTTGTTCCGCCTCGTAAGACATTCTACAAAAAATAATACCTTTGAAATCAAAACTATTTTACTACTACGTGTAGACACAAACTATACATTATTCCTACCTCGTGCAATTCGTGGAATCACTAGAACTATATTATATAATTTAAATTTCCACAAATTATTTATTTGTACAATACAACAAAATTAGTAACGATATTAGTACACTGGGGTATAGCATACCCCACAACACTTTAACTGGGAGTGCAGACAACGACTGACGAATTATTACAACGGGGGTTCTAGCAGCGCCCTTTGGTAGCTTTAACATGAAGGTACTCAAGCGTTGAGCACATACTTATTACAGGTTTTGTTGAAAATTACAATTTAATTTCACTGGGGTATATGATACCCCACCGTACCAACGCCGGGTTAAAGCGACTACTTTGAACATCCATAAGTCATTTGAATGGCTCGTTGAATTAATCAGTATTTTAAATGTGCCAGTATCGTTATAATGTTAATATATGTATAATATTCAAAACACTGATTATCTTAGCAGTGACTAATCGGACTTCAAAGTAGAGGCCCTTAGCTCGGCGTCTATATTAATTAGAAATCCGGCCGTGATTATATTGTCGGATTTAAGAGAGATTAATAGCGACTAACTAATTTGTCACCTTAAGAAAATCCGTTCTGCTTGAAAATACAGCAAATGTCAACAAGAATGTTAAGACAATTAATTAATACATTTTAATCATGTTAATGTTCTTTTAACACCTCGATGCAACATGCAACCGCTTTTTACACACAAATGCTCCAGGGTTTTCTGTAACTGGGATATAATTGACAATGTTATTATTGTAGTACATGCAAGAAGAGAGCGTAGAGAAATAAAAAACGAGGATGACGCTTGAGATTTGGGAGAATTATCTCTACAAATTATACAGGGAATGTACCGAGATTACTGAGAATATAAATCACACTCTCCACTTCACTCTCATTAGATATCCAAACAATAATACCATAATTATACTATTTATGATTCAAATTAAAATCTTTGAATTCAGACACGTAAGGGTTAAACTTACAAGGAGTTACACCATAGAGTATCTACAATATTCACAATTCAACAATCAGCAGTATGCTGGACAGGCCGAGCCTTAAGTAATGAACCTACCTTTTCGTTCCCTATCCCTAAAACTCCCTAAGCCTGACCCCCTGCCTGTCAAGTTATCAGGAGCAATAACAACCACACTTAGAGACTCACGTGGCACGTGGCTAAACCCAACGCTGCCCTCCTAAACTGCTATAAACGCAATGAGCAGGACTTGCTTAGGGGCAAGCATTTCATATATAAACAACATATAAACGTTTCGAGAGCAGTCCGAACGCTGCACTCCTATTGCCTCCTTCCCTGCTTAGACAAAAGAAGTATGACCCCCAACCACCCCCCACCCTCTTCCCCCCCACCCCGTCACTTAGAATACCTAGATGGACAGACAGTACAACCCCCTCTCACATTAAGATTCTTCATATCTTCAACCTTAATTATGTGCATCTCTGTTTTGTTTTGTTACTATGTCGATGCTTCATACCAAGGAAACGTGATATGGGGTTTTCCCTCTGTTCCATGCTTACCTCTCCCTCATTTTCCCATCTTTAAGATCAAGCTGTCTGGTGCGATCGGCATCCATTGGTAATAACTCTTTGATAAAACTCTTGAAAGGTACATTAGGAATCTATGTCGAAACATAGCTCTGGGCTTTTCATCGGCCCATAGAATTCTAGGAGTCCCCAACTCCAAGCATATACCTTTGTAAGATGCATAGAGGTGTCAACTTGTACAGTAATATCGTTTGTAGTTATATAAATAGTAGTCTAAGTTGTTCAACTGTATACAGTTACCTTTAGCATCTGATGATAATGATTCAATACTTCTTGTTCATCTAAAGATAATAAAGAAGCTGAAATATGAAGATGAGGGTATGAAGTAGGAAGAAAACAGATCAAATCAGTATATTTTTCCCATAACGGAGATCATATTTTCGGTAGACAAGGATAATGCGTAAAAGATTCTTATCAATTCGAACAGACAGATAAGAGATTTATAATATATTCTTCTGAGTAAATGGAAGAAACTCTCAAAATTTGCCATGAGTCCAAAGGATGTGTGCTGGTAGTCTACATCTGTTCAGCTTCAAATAGCATGGAAGGAGCAAGAGAAATCTGAACGTAGTACAAGCTCAAACATCCGAAAGAGTTATGGCAACCAAGACGCTGACATGAACATCGCATGATTAGGAATCATCGTAAAATTAGCAAGACTTAAGCACTGCCCATTGATTTGTATAGGAGTGGATAAGCAATAGCCGCCTGTCGCAC
>MU196519.1:353-12699 GCA_016904865.1 Pissodes strobi | reverse complement strand
TTATTTTGCTGAGCCTACACTTATAGAGAAGTTATTAAATTACACATCAAAAACTAAGAGCGGTCTTAAACAGGATGCCGTACCTACGTTAAATATACCTGGAAAGGAAAATAAAGGTAATTTAGATAGGTCTTCTCGTATGGTAAAACGAAGAAAAAATAGTGATACATAGTTCCAAATAGCGCTATGATGGATTTGGACATGGGCAGTTATAGTTTGGACGTGCCAACTGAAAACGGTGTGAGAAGAAGCAATGACCTATTAGATATGCCAGCTACACTAGAAGACTTTGAAAGCAATGAAAATATCACCCAGCAGTCTTTAAACTACATAGCTGGCTATGTGGCGTACAAGTTGAAGCATAAATATAACTTAAACATTTTAGCTTCTTCGTTGTGAAAATAATAACTAATTAACATAAAAAATACTGTATATTTATTTCAATTGTATCCTTTAGAATCTCAGCACGCAGAATGTTGTCAAAGCAACTAAATTTACTAGTAGTATCACGGTATAAATAAGTATTATAAATAAGTATATACGGTAGGTTCACTTGAGACAAATTTCGAATTTCGCCGACAGTTTTTAACTTCGAAGCGAATCCGGAATAATCTCGTTCGCGGCCAGCGGTGGCTACAGTACGAGGGAGAATTTACGGTCAGTGTGCAAACGCCTTGATATTCTGTACTGTTGGGTCGCGTTGAATTAAATAATTATTTTCTTCAAACGTCAGTAAATCCGTCATTACTCGACTGTGTAGGCGGCCGTGAAGTTTCATTTTTCCTCCGCCGGAGCTTTACTTTTCACTTTTCCGCCGGCGGAGGTAAAAGTGTTGTCATAGCAACATAGATACAATACAAACAGACAACAAAATAAGCGTCAAAAACTCAATATTTATTAAACTACATTTTGTATTTATCACTCAATTTGTGGCTGCATTTCTAAAAATCACTAATTTAGGAACAAATTGGTTATTATTTAATCGAACTTACTCAATAACTGCTTATCAATATGGAATTAAAACGCAATCGGAGAATCTTAAAAAAATAATTATTGTTGACAGTGTCCACTGACAGCTTTATGTTACATTATATTCAACGACACCAGTCTAAGCAAGGCCACCTACGACCGTGGTCTAAGCCGCTTATCTTTAATAATAATTAGATATTATTACTATTAAAAAGAGACGTTTTTGCATTAATTTGTCGACATTTGAAGAAAAAACAGC
The DNA here is from genome assembly GCA_016904865.1 of Pissodes strobi. Classification (NCBI taxonomy): domain Eukaryota; kingdom Metazoa; phylum Arthropoda; class Insecta; order Coleoptera; family Curculionidae; genus Pissodes; species Pissodes strobi. Next base: position 11,471 of record MU196519.1, on the reverse strand, counting down.
ATATTTTATTTGGAGGAAAAGTTACTTTTCATGGCTTGCTCTCTATTACCAGCCTCACTCCGTTCGGCTGTTAAACACGAGCGCGCCATGAAAAGTATCACTTTTCCTCCATATAAAATAATATACTATTAAGATCGCTACTATGGCGAGATATTGTTGTACGGATAATTATTGTATTACAAAAGTGGGTGACGGATTTTAATTTTTTAGATGCCCGAAAAACCCTATCAGGTAAGATTTATAATAATTTTTTTAATAATATGCAGTTTTTCAATTACACGTATAATCGGTTTAACAAATATGTCTTTATTAAAATCCTGTTATTTATCTAAATTTGGATAAAGACAATAGTGGGAAAAGAAAACAAGTACGGCAAAAATAAAATGCCCGTCACCACTAGCGTGAACAAAAATCCGTTTATGTTTTAATAATTGCGAATTTTTCACACGGCCTTTTGTGTTTTTAAAGCAACTCTTAAATTTTAACATTGAAAATGTTTCTATTATCCTAGTAGGTATAGGGCCTCAAATCGTGAAAAAGTGCATGCTACATTTCACACATGATATCATACGCGTGAGAGATCGTGTTAGTTTATCTACTTAAACTTAAATTTAATTTATGGTATAGGAATCGATTAAAATGACTAAAATAAATTGGAACTAACTAAAACTAACCGAAAGTTGATTGAATGGCTAACCAAAACTCGCCAAAAGTAACCAATACGGGCTTAAACGTACCGGTACAGGTTAGAAAAATTAAATTAAGTTAAAACTAATCAAAACGAACGGAATTTTAACGACTAACCTAAACTGACCAAAAACATTAAATTTGATTATAACGTATCGGAACCGATTCAAATGATTAAAATAAATTGGAGCTAACTGAAAGTAACCGAAAGTTGATTGAAAAACTAACCAAAAGTAACTAAAAGCACCAAAAAGGGCTAAAACGTATCGGAACAGATTAAAAATATTAAAGTGAGTTGAAACTAACCCAAAGTAACCGAATTTTGGCGACTAACTAAAAACATTAAAATTGGTTATAAAGTATCGGAACCGGTTCAAATGACTAATATTGAAACTAACTGTAATTAACAGAAAGTTGATTGCACGACTAATCAAAACTAGCCAAAGTAACCAAAAGCATTAAGGGCTTAAACCTATCGGAACAGATTAAAAATATTAAAGTTGCTTGAAACTAACCCAAATTAACCTAATTTTGAAGACTGACATAATTTAACCAAAAACATTTAAATTGGTTATAATGTATCCGAACCGCTTCAAATGAGTAAAATAAATTGGAGCTACCTAACTGAAAGTAACCGAAAGCTGTTTGAATGACTAACCAAAAGTAACTAAAAGCACCGAAACCGGCTAAAACGTATCGTAATAGATTAAAAATATTGGAGTAAGATAAAATTAACCCAAATTAACCGAATTTTGGCGACTAACCTAAACTAACCAAAAACAGTAAAATTGGTAATAACGCATTGGAACCGGTTCAAATGACTATAATAAATTGAAACTAACTGAAATTAACCGAAAGTTGATTAAGCGACTAACCAAAACTAACCAAAAGTAACAAAAAAAACGAAAACATAAATCAAAACAGATTAAAAATATTAAAGTAAGTTGAAACTCACTTAAATTAGCCGAATTTCGGCGACTAACTAAAATTAACCAAAAGCATTAAAATTAATTATACTCGTAACGTATTGGAACCGATTCAAACTCTAAAATAAATAAAAACCAACTAGAACTAACAGAAAGCTGATTGAATGACTAACCAAAACTAATCAAAAGTAACCAAAAGCACTAAAATGTATCGGAATAGGTTACCAAAATTAAAGTAATTTAAAACTAACCAAAACGAGCAGAACTTTGGCGACTAACCAAAAGTAACGAAAAACACTAAATTTTATTATAATGTATCGGAGTCGGTTCAAATGACCAAAATAAATTCGATCTAACTGAGACTAACCGAAAGTTAATTAAACGGCTAACCAAAACTAACTAAAAGTAACCAAAAGTGCAAAAACGGGCTAAAACAATTCGGAACAGGTTAGAAATATTATCTACAGCTACGTCATGGCTAGTTATATATTAAAATATTAATAGATTTTCCTCTCTACAAGTGGAGGGTAATTGTTTAGGCTTTCATATTTGCACCTTTTTTTATATTTTTTATAATTATGTTAAAAAAATTATAATTTTAAAAAGGCTTTTCTTTAATTAAATATATTTTAAACACTCGTGTTTGGAGTTTTACTTTTTTAAACTCTGGTTTTAAAAACTATTCGAATTACACAAATAACATGTTTGCGTTTTTATTCATCATTTTCAATGTCTTTCTGGTTGCATCTTTGCGAAGGACTGTGAATTTTTCAATAAATTAAACTGGTTTTAGACTATTGCTAAGAAGTTACGGCCCTAAGGTATATAATTTGATTTTCGGCTTAGTTTATTATATCATACAATTCCACATTCGATTTTTGTTTCAGATGTGGAAGAAATCTAATGGTATACAACTCGACTAGTTTTTACAAAAAAAAAATAATTCGATCCGTCTCTTAATCCCCGATTTAGCGCGGTTAGTTTCGCTTAGTATCAACTTATTTAAGTCATTTGAACCGGTTCCGATACGTTATAATCAATGGTAATGGGTAATGGATTGGGTGAATTTTGGTTAGTCGTTCAATCAAGTTTCGGTTAGTTTCACTTATTTTATTCATTTGAGCCGGTTTCGAAACGTTATAATCAATTTTAATAGATTTGGTTAGTTTGGTTAGTCGTCCAATCACATTCTGTTAGTTTCGCTTAGTTTCAACTTATGTTACTTGTTTGAGCCGGTTCAGATATGTTATAGTCAATTTTTCATAAACCGTCTCGTGACGTTCGGGAAAAAATTCCGTGTCGTGACGCGGACCTTGAAAAATCATTCACATGAAACCACAGAGGTATTCATTTGAACCGGTTCCGACACGTTATAATAAAATGTAATGCTTTTGATTAGTTTTGGTTAGCCCGCGAAAATTCAGTTTGTTTTTTTAGTTTTAACTTACTTTAATTTGTGTAACCTATTTTAGCACGTTTTGGCGCTTTTGGTTACTTTTAGGCAGTTTTGTTTGGTCACTCAATCAACTGTCGGTTAGTTTTAGTTAGTTTTAATTTATTTTAGTCGTTTGAACCCAAAGACATCTCTTTTTTTTATATGTCTTTGTTTGAACCGATACGTTTAACCAATTTTAATGTTTTGGGTCAGTCGCTAATATTCAGTTAATTTGGTTTATTTTTAAATTACTTTAATATTTTTAATCTGTTCCGATACGTTTTAGCACTTTTTGTTACTTTTGTTTAATTTGGGTTAGTCGTTCAATCAACTTTCGGTTAATTTCAATTAGGTTATTTTAGTCATTTGAACCGGTGCCGATGCCGGTACGTTATAACCAATTTGTACGTTTTTGGTTAATTTTGGTTAGTCGCCAAAATTCGGTTAATTTGGGTTAGTTTTAACTTACTCTAATAGTTTTGGTTAGCTGCAAAAGTTCGGTTAATTTGAGTTAGTTTTAACTTACTTTAATTTTTTTAATCTGTTCCGATACATTTTAGTTCTTTTTGGTGCTTTTGATTACTTTTGGTTAGTTTGGGTTAGTAGTTTATCATACATATGACATCATGTGTGGCAAATGTAGCATGCACTTTTTCGCAATATAATGCCCCATAACAGGAAAACAGAAACATTTTTAATGTTAAAAGTACTACGGCAGACGTAGCGCGATGAGAGAAATTCTCACAAATGCAGCCAATCACTTGAGAAATTCACCCGGTTAATTGGCCATGATAAAGAAGACGCCAAATAAGTCAGCTAGTGTGGAGGACAGCTCCGCTCGCAAAGCCATCTCCGAAAACTAACGATTTCGCAGAAAATCTGAGAGAAATACTCGTAGCGCGAGTAATGAAGTGTTAAGGGGATTTATCAGTGAGACGAGATTCCGACGGCGTGCCTTTCTAGCAAAGGCAAGTTACTCTTCGTTCTCTGTCTAGGCACCGCCCACCGGTTCGATTTAAGTTGTGCGAAAACAACACTGCATTTTATGTTACGTCGCCGGATTGCCAACTGCCACGTCGACGTCGCAGTCACCGTCGGGCCGTCGACAAGCACTTTACGTGTGCTTGGAGACGGACAGCATCAGCAGTCAGGCATAATATGAAAAACTCAAGTGAAAAGAAGAAAAAAGTAAATTAATTAATCCCAGGAGAACGGGAAGAGCTACTGGGTCGAAATTTTTATGGTAGGTGCACCTCATGGGGGGCTACATTTGACCATATGGGGGACCGGGGCTCTAATTTAAAGATTTTTTTGGAAAACCCCGTTGCATCGGGGGGAGGAATTATGTCCCCAACTCCCCGGATACCCAAAAATGTTCGAAAGAATGGGAAGAAATTGAAAAAAAGTAAAACATTGTTCGGAAACTTATAAAGTATTATAAAACGAAATAAGAAAGAAAATAATTAAAAAAAGGAAAGTTAGACACGCGGTTTTAGGCGAAAAAAGGGCGAAGGAGTTCAGCTACGAGGTCGGGGATGGCAAAAAGGGGGAGGAAAAAATGCTTTATGAAAAAATAAAAGTTTAAATGAGAAAAAAATTCTAAAAAAACGTAAAAAATTGTTCCGAAAGTTAATAAAAGTATAATAAAATGAAATCTGAAAAAATATATATGAAAAAAAACTTAGAGAAACGCGGTTTTCGGCGAAAAACTGCAAAGAAGTTCAGGTCAGGGATGGCAAAAATGGAAAGTCAAAAATGATGTATTAAAAAAAAGCAACAAAAAAAAATAAGAAAAAGTGTCGAAACCGCGAGCAAAAGTTGGAAAAAAAGCTAAAAAATAATAATAAAAACTCAATTCCCAATATATTTCAGAAGTTTCACTTTAGTTGTGTGCTTCTAAAGCTGAGACGCATATTTTTTTTCATGATTTTACCTTTTATAACTTTTAGATACGGATGCTTATAAAAACCCGTTCTCTTGATTTTTGTCGGTCATTTATTTATTGATATCAAAAAGAAAGAAAAATAAGAAATTATGTTAGATTTGTAATGATAGGTTTTTAATATAATTATAAAAATTATGCATTTCAAATAAGAAATTGATACCATCATATCTTCACAAATAATCTAAAAATATACCTACATATAATATAAATATATACAATAAATATTTAATTATCTCGAGGGGGTTTCTAATTTTAGACCTCTTTTAAATCTAGGATCTAGAATTTCTGGAAGACGGTATTAAATAAAAACGTATCAGAAAGGGTTTCATTTTTTCTTTCCAGAACAAATCATCCCTCTTTATCTTCAAAAAAATATATACAGGGTGACAATTTGAAAACGAACAGCATTAATATTACCTCTACCAATAATTTGGAATGTAAGTATTGGTAGGTACAAACATTTTTAAACGAAGTGCTATGAGGCGGTGAATAGAATCTGTTTTAAAATAATTAGATATTAACTACATTTCATTATTTAATCATAATTTAAAAAAAGTAAATGCAGTTTATGTAGAATTTCATAAGGAACACAAAAATGGTAAAAGAAATAGGGGTTGCCCTTTAAAATTTTAGGGGTAGGTGCTCTGGGAGTCAGGGGGTTGAAAGTAACACGGCAGCAAATGCCTTAAAAAATGTCCCCCTTGATATGTAAATTGACGTGTTTTGCCAAATTTTCATACTATCATTGGTAGAGGCAATATTAAATGCTCTTCGCTTTCAAATTATCACCCTGTATATATGTATCAAATAACGTAAAAAGGCATTGAAATTTGCAAAATTAATATACAAGCCTATTTACAAAAAAAAATGCATAATAATATGTCGTAGGCTTCTAATGCAAGCATAATACGGAAGGGATAAAAAATTTATATGGAGAATTGGGAAATCTTGGCTTACTCGTAACTCCCTATGTGTCATAGTTCATAGTTCATATATTATGGCTTGCGTAATAAATGATGAGAAAATGGAATCTATGTTTATAAAATATATAAAACTATCTAAAAACAAAATGTAAAACATACTTTTACATTTATGCACATATAGATATAGAAGGTAGTTTGTGGACGTTCCTTTGTTTTTCTCCTGTTGTAGTTACCCTCCGATCCGAGCCCCCCTGTGGTTTGTCTATAAAATAAATGATTGCATTGGCTCCAGGACGAGAACCGAGTGTCCCTAACTAAAATCCCTTGTCATACAATACAATATTCAGTATTTTAGTGAGTAAAGATTAAGGTAGATGTGTATTGTGCGTAACCTTATCATATAACACATAATGCACAACCCACTTCTATTTAAATATAATTAAGATATTTGAGAGAGTAAAGGTGATGAGATAATTATAAAAAAATGCCAATAAGTTACGTTAGTCGGTATAATAACATAATCTATAAAAGTATTGCATTATTTAACTTATAAGTTGTTCCTACTCGGGAACTGATGGCTAAATGTGCTAAGCACAAGGCCAAAAAAATGGAAGGAAAAAATGTGTCGTAGGCCGATTAAGACATTTTAAATTATTCTAAAATAATGATTGATAATGACTTAAAAACAGTTAATAATACTTCGAAAATTTATCAATATAGGTATATCACGTTACAACAAACATTCTACAAAATTTTTATTTTCGTAAATAGACCGGACCGGTGCCACACCTTGTATATAGCTATTTTTCTTCCTTTTAACATATTTTATAATAATATAACAAATATCATACGTTTTCTACAAGAAATCCTAGTGGAGTCCATAACAGAATATACCAATATTGCCTTTTGCTTGGTATTTGGTAGAAATAAGTGTGATTTTGTTTTAATTACGATTTTTCATTATGTATTGTAGCAAATGTAATTTTTTTTCTGCTGAATTGCCTCTTCTGGAGTCAACTTTTCCGCTGTCGAAGGATACTTAACCTCGATTATAGCGTCATCTTGAATAAGTCCTTCTGGACTAGCTGCCACAAGGCAATTATCTATATCCACAAGCAAACAGCAAGACATTACTCTTTTATTTATGTTGGTTTCGTATTGTGATATAGCTATTGGTTATTTTCCTGTAACATATCTTGTAGCAGTGCTTCCCATAAATTTGGAATATAAAAAAAATTTCACAAGATTTTCACAGCGTTTTTCTTAATTTACATACAGCTCCAAAATTGGAGGCTGCCAATGGAAATCTGCTTTCCTGCATCCACAATGGATTGCCAGACTGCTGCCTTGTGTCCCTTCCCATTGTTAAAATTTGTTCCCCTGACTTTGCAAGTTCTGTTAGAAACACTTTCTCTTTAGTTTTATATTGTTCTTCTGTTAGATCAGGTTCAGCGTTAGCTTCGGGTCCATAATCACTATCTGGAGAATGTGTTTTCGTAGCCTTTCTGAAAAATAATATTTTTCATCTTCCTATTTTCAGTTTCTCATCAAATCTCTTTGCGTAGGCTTTAGGAGTTCCAATAGCCTTTCCTATGGTAAGATGGTAGTCACAACAGCATAAATTAAAATAAATTGCGGCAGCTTCGCATCTGCTCTGATAAGATCCTTTTTTTGTTAAAATAAATTATATTTCCCCCGACACATTTGCAAATCCCGGAACACCTATCAGCTATCTCTAACTGTTCTAGAACTATTGACAGTTGACAATCGGCCATTTACCAAGTTTGACTGCCTGTATACTCTAAACGGCTAAAGATAGAGCAAAATGGTTTGCACTTTTCTATCTTGGTTTTTCATAAGCTATTGTTTGACACTAACTTTTTATTTACCCACAGGTTAAATTTAACATCTGGTTAAATAAATATAAAGTTAGCGTTAAACGATAGCTTATGAAAAACCGAGATAGAAAAGTGCAAACCATTTTGCCCTATCTTTAGCCTTTTAGATTGTACAGGGTGGCTCGAAGTCGTGTCTATGTATGGGGAACTCGAAACTCCTAAGAGATACAGTGTCGGTCAAATTAAGGCAAAATTGCGCATTTAGGTGCCTAACAATATGCTTTTAGAAAGTTTTAAAATTCCGAGTATTTACGGAGATATCGGGAAAAAACCGAAATTTTGATAAATCGTTTTATTTTTTTCCTGGGCTTATTTAAAAACGGATTTCAAATCTAATTGCACTTTTGCATTGCCACTTTTTCCGCTCTATCCAATGATGATATCCAGTTTGAAATCTGACGTTTCGTCTTCAAGGGATCATCATCAACTTTCTTTTCTTAAATACGAACTTAATTATTTTTCATCGTTTTCCAGATGGTATTCGCGTTATTAATATGAGTATGTGTTTTTATTTTTTTTTACTTTTTTATTTTTATTATTTTTATTTTATATATTTTGCGTGACGTGATTTTATATACTTAATTTAATTTAATATTCTCCTAGGAAATAATTTTATTATTTTTTTATTTTTAATACGCTCCATTTTTCCACTTAATACAATAAAACAAAATAAAATATTTTGATAGAATATTAATATTTCAAAAGTGCCTACCTTAAAAGGTTTAAAATTACGCCAGAGCAAAATATATAATTAAAAAAATAATAATTAGAATAAAAAAAATAAAAACACATAGTCATATTAATAACGCCAATACCACCTGAAAAACGATAAAAAAAATTAAAGTTCGTATTTAAAAAAAGAAAGTTAATGATGATCCCTTGAAGACGAAACTTAGAATTTCAAACTTGATAGCATCATTGGATAGAGCAAAAAAAGTGGCAATGCAAAAGTGCAATTCAATTTGAAATCCGTTTTTAAATAAGCCCAGGAAAAAAATAAAACGATTTTTCAAAATTTCGGTTTTTTCCGGATATCTCCGGAATTACTCGGAATTTTAAAACTTTCGAAACGGCATATTGTTAGGTACCTAAATGCGTAATTTTGCCTTAGTTTGACCGACACTGTATCTCTTACGGTTTTCGAGTTCCCCATACATAGACACGAATTCGAGCCACCCTGTACAGGCTGTCAAGCTTGGTAGATGGCCGATTTTCAACTGTGAATATTTTGAAAAACTTAGAGATAGGTATGAACATTATTCACGAAATGTGTCTAGAATTTTATGCAGAATCTAAATGTGCAATAATATACAAGGCATTCCATAAAAATAAGTAAAAAAAAAAACGAACGACAGGATTTTATAAAGCACCCTGTATAATTGAAAATATTTTCACAATATGCACTACAACATATCATACAATTTTTGTATTTAATTGTTTTTTATCTCTATAGTTAAGAGAGATACAGGACTTTGTTACACTAATGGGCCACTTATATCTGGGAAAAGTTTGAGCAGCGGGTACAATATCATTTAGAACAAAGTCTACAAAATAAATATTAATACCAAATATCATATTTCTGGAAACTGGTTTCGCCCAGCGAGCGATCGCCCGACCGGCCCAAGGTCAGGCTGTAAACGACAGACACACAGCACGTGGCCTCGCGCCGCTGCCAGCTTTTACCAGAAGAAATAATTCTAAATAAATTCATGTGTTTGCGCGACAAGGGGGCGTGTCGAATCAGCGATTTTGTCCCAAAATCTTTATTCCAGGATTATGGACCAACTATTTGATGGAAAATTTATTTTCTTTTATCAATATGTCTAAATTATGATCCACTAGGGCCGTACAGACTTACTTTTTTTGTTATTTTTTTCCCCTAATATATTAAAAATTAAAATTAAGATATTCAATTTTTTATCACTGTACTGCCCTAGATACAGTAATTCTAAACGAGTTTTATACTTGGCCGTTTTTCACTATTATGCATATTAACGAAGAAAATCGGGAACGAAAAAAATACTGCTGATGAATCCCCTTAAGACCTTTAAGAAGCTATAGATTTAGTTTACTAGCTTAATATGTCCTTTTTTATATTTAAATTCCCATAATATTTGCCAGGGACGAACCTTCTGCTTTATACATGTTTTAACAGATAAATCAAGTTACAAACTGTCAAATAAATTATTTTAATTGGTATTACTTTTATTTATAATGCTTTTGAATTTAGTATACGTTACTATTTTGTGTAACTTTATTACATAGTGTTATTCATTTGAATCACGTATTAAAAATTACCTTATTCGCTCTTTGAAATATCGTGTATCAAATAATAACCGAGGAAATAATTTTGCATCAGCTAATACTTTTTGTTGATATTTTTGGATCAAACGCAAAAGCCGCAGCACGGTAAAAAATTAGTTTTTACTCTATCTGCAGCAGCGAGCAGTCTGTGAGGGGAGATCCAAAAATATCAAACGATTTTTGCTGAGTGAATCTACTCGATATTATTTGTACTCTGGTAGTATGTTAGCGTTGAAATGAATTCAACATAAAATGTAGCGCCAATGTCTTAGAATAAACAAGTCCAAGTGGTGATCTGTTGCGTAAGCATAACTAAAAAAGGATTGATAAGAAATAAATGCAAGCGGTAGAATCATCACGAGCCTTGTATTGATCGGTTCCGTTTTACTTTTAATTATATAATTTTGGTGAATGTATTAACTAGTATTTAGTTAAATTTGTGAATATAATATATTATTATTATTGCTATCAATTTCTAATATAGTATAATTGGTATAATTGGATAAACAATTATTTATCCACATGAAAAACATTTTATCACATAGAAAAAACATTTTTACCATTTGTCAAATCAAAAGTTATTTCTAAATTTCATAGATTTTAAATCTATGCAATTCTTGTCGTGAAACCAATATATTTTTTCTACAGCCGCGCGCAAAATAACTAATTGCTAAATTCAAATGAAATCGCAAAATCGACGAATGCCGTGGATCCTTATTTTGCGCTCTAGCGCGAACATGGAAAAGAAAAATCTCACTTTTTCCGTCGAGTGTGCTATGAATGGTCATGGAAACCGAAGATAAATATATGACAGTCGTGCGTTTGTTACAGTTTGTTGCTGGCACTCCTGTTCTAAATATGCCCGAAGCCCAAATATAATATGTCAAAACTGACAGCATTTGCAAATTTGAGAATAAGTATAGAGAAAAATGTGGATTTAATTTTAAAAAATACGGCTGTAGAAAAAGTTCTGTGTGTTTTTCGAGCGCAAAGTAAGATT
>MU196518.1:233-12700 GCA_016904865.1 Pissodes strobi | reverse complement strand
GCATGATTTGACACCCTCTATATAAAAAAATTAGAGAGTTTAAAAAATCCAACAGTGGGAATTTTTTCCTAAGGGACAAATCCATTAATCATTAAAAACCAGAGGTCCATATCATGTCTGGTTAAGAAAATATTTCGTTTTAAATATTTAGGCGAAACTTTCCTTGCTCCAAAGCAAATGGCCTACAGTTTAGTTAGGGTTGTGCAAAGACGGTCCACCTGCTCAGTCAACTAACCAAAAAAAGTTGTCAAAAGTCGAAGTTGTTTTTGCTATGCAAATAATAATAATAATGTATCAAAGAGTAAAATTATTTTAAAGCACACCTGTAAAAGAAACGAAAATTGCGGATTTCGTTTTTCGCCAGTAAATCCGAAACGGTTAATTTGACAGCTGTCAACAAGTGACATTATTCGGACACTTTTTTAAAGACGAATAAGATAGCGTGTATGACATGTCTCAATCGTCTTTTGTTATCCTGCAACCCTCCTTAACTTTCATTTTTCTTATGACCGTCATATTGGAATATGTCGATTTTTGGATAGGGCGTAAAATTTCCAGTCTGGTGATGTCTCACAAGTGCATAAAAGATTTGAATATCATCGAAAAGTTAGGTCTTAATTTTTTCTAATGAGGCCATGATTTATTTGTCAGAAGATAAGGTGTTTGTAAGCAACACATTTTTTCCATCTATCCATCCATCCATCCATCCATCCATCATCTGACTTTGACGCTAAATAATTTAAGGTATCAAAGTTGTGTTTTAATAAGTAGTACGTTTTCTCTCATTAATAGTTATTTGTTTTACTAGGCAGCAAAGTAGTATATTGACTGCCGCGGCTGATAGTTCAGAAATTTAGTTAAGGCAGTCAATCTACTCTGGTGCCGAGTTGAACATATAATTTTTTCTCCGGTTGTTCATAATGATATATGTATAATTGTTGGAACGGTTGGTTGCTATGGAAATGTATATGTGCATAATAATTATGTTTAACAACTTATGTCAAACGTTTTATTCCCATGGAGACTAATCATTTTGCTACCTAGGCAGGAAAGTACTTACTTTGCTGCCAAGGCAGGAAAAGTAATAATTTGCTGAATGATATGTATCTGCAAAATTAATATTTGTTGTAAATCGGAGAAAAAATCATAAATCTGACACACAAATTGTCGAAACCTATTGAAAATGGCTGGTATTCCCTATTCAAATGAAGCAAAGTTTGACATGTTAGCGCTGTACTTGCAGTCACGCAGAAACGCGGACGTTACCTCAAGGTATTTGGAGATATACCCCGAATAACGGCGGCCTCATAAAACCCAATTCAGAAAAATCGTAGTTAATTTAATTAACCACAGCCCACAGGCCACAGCCTTCGAACAACCTAGAAGCGGATAAAATATTGAAAATGAAAATCGCGACAGAAACATTTTACAAGCTGTGAACGAAAACCCTAGTGCATCAGTAAGAACTGTGGAACGGGAAATTGATGTGTCAAAATCAACGGTACAGAGAGTGTTAAAAAAGAATAAGTACCATCCGTACAAACCCCCAATAGTTCAAGGACTTAAGGAAACTGATTTTCCAAGACGAATGCGCTTCTGTGAGTGGTAGTGTAAAGAAAATCCCGATTTTGTAAATCATGTCTTGTGGTCCGATGAGAGTAGGTTTACGAATTGTGGAGTTCTTAATAAGCACAACAATCATCATTGGGCTGTGGAAATCCCTCATGAAGTGGCAGAGAGATTTGAAAGTAACGGTTGGTGTGGGGTCATTGGTAATTTAATCAAACCTGACTTTTTTAAATAGGCAGCTATTATAAATTATTAATCATTTCAGGGAATCGAGTTATAGGACCATTTTTATTTGCCTACATTCTAAACTGACAGAGGTACCTAGATCTTTTGTGAAACCAGGTTATGCCGGCGTTACGAGCTACTCTAACCGAAAATGAGTTGAGAAAAACCTGGTTTTAACAGAATGGATGTCCGGCTCACAACACCATTCAAGTCAAGGACTTCTTAAGAGAGCAGCTTGACGAAAGAATTATTTCAATAAATGGTCCAATATCTTGGCCTCCTATATCCCCTCACCTATCGCCCCTGGATTTCTAACTCTGGGGTCACACAAAGAATGAGGTATATGAATTTGATCCTCCTGCTGTCATCGAAATCCTGAGAGAAAGAGTTTTGGGCACATTTAGAAACATTAAACGGAAATACACTGGCTAAGGTTGTACGAAAAATAGTCATCAATTTTGTCAAAAATATCTCGATACAAATGGACGTCATTTTGCAAATCTGTATATTAATACCCAGTTACAAAGCAGTTTAGAACAATTTTCAGTTTCAAGTTTCATTAAGATCAGATTTTGCAATATTTATCTTAGATTTAGTTAGGTTTGACATTATGGGCTTGAATGAGGTTAGTACTTATTAATTCTATTCTATCACTTTTTCTGCCGTTGCCATTCTACAGTTCTTACCTATGATGCACTAGGGTTTTCGTTGACAACTTGTAAAATGGTTCAGTCTGGATTTTCATTTTCAAATTGTATCTACTTGTAGGTTGTTCAAAGGGCAAGTGTTAACCCTTAACTGGTGACGTCCTATTTTAGTTGCATAATTAGTGAAGTGGCTACAGACAGTCTTACCTAAAGTATTTTAATTTTCAAAAGGCATATATAGTTTTTTTGAAAAAAAAAAATACATGGAGGGAATATGTTTTACAAAGATATTTATTTATATGTTGATTATCAGACTGGTCAGAACTTGAATTTTAATCACTGTGTATTTGAAAATCTGAATCAATATCATCGACATTACTATTTTCAGAGTCCAACGAATTATACCACTCTAAAACTCAAAGTTTTAACTGTTGTTTTAACATTTCGCGACGTACATCATGCTCGGCTTTTCAATGGAATTGTTTGTAAGAAGCAAAGAAATTCAAAACAATAACACGGACACTAACACTAGTGGTGACGTGGAGTCTGATGGACTCCGATGCGCTCTATTCTTGAGAACAGCTGAACGTAGACTGAAACGCATCACCTGCTTCACTACTTCTAGGAAGGTACTTGCGACACAGAGTCCAGCTGCGCCTGACTCCAGGTCACCGGTTAAGGGTTAATTAAATTAATGGCGATTTTTCTGACTTGTTTTTTTTAAACACTGATAGTTGGGGATTTGACCCAAAACATCTAACTTGTTGAGAAGTTGTTATTTACGTTCATGTTCTATTGAAAATTTAATGCGTTTGATACATTACTTATTATTAATGTTATTTTCTGACAAATAAATCATGACCTCTTTAGAAAAAAATTGGACCTAACTTACGAAGTGTGATATTTCGATGATATTCAAGTCTTTTATGCACTTGGGGAGACATTATTAGACTGAAAACATTACGCTCGAAAAATTCCAATATGGCGGCCATAAAAAATGATTAATGCCCAGTTTCTCAAAGTATGGATAACTTTATTCTTCAGATATTTCCTATGACAACGATTGTTAATACAGTTGTAACCATAGTAATTATAGGCTTCATAACTTTATACACTAGATATCTGGTAAGTCAGAAACCGGGCATAAAGCGACCTACACACGTAACGATTTATCGTACTGCACGTTGAACTGCATATCGTAAGAAAATCGTACGGCTTGCAGTACAACCATTTTCTGTACACACGATGCAACACATCGTACTGCAGCATTTCAGATTATTGCAGTTGCGGTGTAGAAGCGGTAAAACCAGCAAACAGTGGTATTTATGTTCTTTTTCATTGTTTCTTTTGTCCCTTCTGGGAACAATTATTCCATAAATTTATTAAATAGAATTTCATAACTGTAATTCCTCTTTATTTTATTTGCATAATCTCTTGATTTTACGTCCTATAGACAGCTATTTTCTCTATACACTTCAATAAACTCCTCCCCGAATGCTTTGTTTTTAATATCTATAATAGGCAATTAAAATCCACAATAACAACAACCACATACACTCGGGCGTACAATATAATGGTAATAATGGTAACTACCGCAGCCGTGACTCTACACACGTACCAACTTGCGTCCAAACACGATCGTTGATACGATATTTTATGGAAGCTCCGTACTGCGAACGATACGACACCTACGTACTGCGAAGCATCCAATTTACCTACACACGCTACGATTTATCGTTACTGCAACAGTTTCGACCGATATCGTACTGCATGCAGTACGCTAAATCGTTACGTGTGTAGGCCGTTTAAGACATGTCATACACGCTACCATATTCGTCTTAAAAAATTGTGCCAATAATGTCACATTTTGACAGCTTTCAAATTAACCGTACCGGATTTACTGACGAAAAACGAAATTCGCCATTTTCTGTTGTTCGCCGATATTTCCAAAATCAATTGACTGATCGTGATGCGGTTCTGCTGTCATATAAGCACCGTCGATTTTGAAGCTTTTTTGGGGTTCTATGAAAAGATTACATCAAATGGGACACATTAACGCAAAAAAAAATTGCGGATCAAGCACATTTTCGCAAAATAAATTGAAAATAAAAATTAAAATTTAACATAAATTTTTTCCTAATAAACACAATTCCAGTACACTTTGTCCTGAGGTATGGTCGCAGAAGGTTAATAATAACATAATATAAAGCTTCTTTTCTTAAAAATTGCAAATAAAACTGTTTTTTGCACTTTAAAACGATAATATAATATTTAGGAGATAAACGTCAACATGACTATTTCTTAAATCATAACTGTTGGCTTAGGCAAGGCCACCTATTGTAGTATAGGTGGCCTCGGCTTAGCACGGCTCAGCTGGCTAGAGTACGGGTAGATGTTGCCAAGTGTAATTTCTATTTGGTTCTAAAATATAACAGCCTCGTGTTGAATATGTTTCAAAAGTACTGTGGGACGAAAACTTCTTATAAATAATGATTCTTAATGGCTTTGTTTAATAAAATAACAATATATGATTTACTAGAATTAGATGTTACAATAGAAGTGGGTCACTTTTAATAATAAGTCATATATAAACTAATTTATTTAGTTTATTGAAATAGATACAAATTTAAAAGGTCATTTGTATTAGTTTAAGAGAGTATCACGCGTAGTGCGTTTGTTTTGTTACTTCGGGTTAATTTTGATTTTGTGATGGGCGGGGTTGGTCAAGAGCGTAGCGCGCTCGTCTCAATGCGCTTGTTTGGCTAATTAAAGTCAGTTTCGACTATTTTTGCTTCATCTGGAATACGGAAGACAAGCGTTGGTTAGTATAGGTTAGTTTTGGTTAGTCTGGGCTGGTTTTGCTTAGTTTGAGATAACGAAGAGAAAAGCGCGCGTAGCGCGCTTGCCATTTTACTTTGGTTAATTAGGGTTAGTCTGGGTTAGTTTTGGTTAGTATGGGTTAGTTTTGGTTAGTCTGGGTTAGCTTTGGTTAGTTTGGGTTAGTTTTGGTTAGCAGTGGCGGCTCGCGGCTTTGAAAAGTGGGGAAGAGCTACCGACCGCGACATCGACAGAAGGAACAGCGCCGCAGGTGAAAAATTTTTGGGGTCCACGCACAAACTGCCAAAATTATTTAATAATTATTACCGGTATTTTTTAGGTAAAGCATCAAAAAATAAAATATATTCATATTGTATTAGCAACAAAATGATTTGTTGCAAATCGCATGTCTAGGAAAATCACACTAAAACTAGAATATATAGAAAATATCTCTTGTATAATACTATAATGGAATGTAAATAAAAAATAATTCCAAGAATTCACGGCGGAATGTCACCTAATAAACTCGCAATAAACGAAACAACGTGCTTTCGCGTTGATCTGGGAAAGGAAGTGCTACACGCCAGCTCTTCCAATCATTGCAAACCAAACAAATGTACGAGCATTACGACGTCATCGTTGTCATGGCAACCAACTAGTTGCGCTTATACTTTTGATGACTCGACGGCTCTCGAGCGAAGCCTCTTCCTTAAAGGTCTACACAAATGATAATGAGATTGTCACTGCTATCGGCGCGTACGCGAAAAGAAATAGACATTTTCATGTGGGTTTACCTCTGTTTTATTCGATAGTGGTGTTAACGGGGAATGTGCAGGTGGCGAGATTCTTGTTCTTGTTTCATGAAGCTTTGATTTTAATATTTGAAAATAATTGAATTATTAGTTATTAGGGGGGTAACGGGAAACAGATTATTCCTAAACTAAGAAAATTTTATCATTGAATCTTAAAATATATTATTATTTTACTGCTGAATGAATTAATTGTATTTTTTTAAATTACATCTTCTTGAGGAAGTGGCACTTCCCCTACTTCCGCTGAATAGCCGCCACTGTTGGTTAGTATGGGTTAATTTTTGATTAGTCTGGGTTGGTTTTGCTTAGTTTGGAATAGCGAAAAGACAAGCGCGCGTAGCGCGTTCGTCTCTTTACTTTGATTAATTAGGGTTAGTTTAGGTTAGTTTTGGTTAGTTTAGGTTAGCTTTGGTTAGTATGGGTTGGTTCTGGCGTTGACTGATAATAGGGGAAGACGCGCAAATTCCGTGCCTAGAAACGTGACACCTTCCTTTTCGATACCCTTACGTCTCACCCACTGATTGGTGGTGCGACCTCGCGGCATATGCCTGGAAATGCGAAAGGAATTCATACCATTCTTGATTCATTTATTAGATCCAGTCGCGTGGCGCTTTGAGATACTCGGGCAACGGCCAACGGATGTTCACAAGAAATAGTTTTCGCACGTATGGAGTTTTCGCATTGACCGATAAAATTATGATAAGACCAAGGATTTTAACGATATTTACTTATAAAGATGTTATATTTTACTGAATAATTTAATATATTATTATGCCATTAGAATGAACATTCCGTGTAAGTAAACTAAATATAATTCTAATAAGATAAATTGGCATGTACTTATATGAATTTGTTTTTTATTTAAGTTTTTGCTGGCAGCCGAATTTTTGGTTGACTACAATACTTATTTCTCACTTACCGTCGCTCGAAAGCAAAAATGTTTTATAAGTTATAATTTGTTAAGATTGAAATTGAGGAGCATGGAGAGATAAAGTTGTGCCAAATAAATAAAACATGATAGCATTGTAAAACAACTTACATTTTTATTGGAATAAATAAATATTAAGCAGAAGGTTAATACCTAAAATATAAAGTGAAACGTGAGACATCACGTGAAATGTGATAGTGTATATAAAATAATGCAAGAATACAAAACTAAACTAGTAAAATAATATTAGGTATAAAGGATTTACCAAATTTTATAAATAAACATAGTCAACTAAGTTGATGATTGATTTACCTAAGCATAGCGTAAGTAACTGAGGGTTTCTTAGCATTATTTGGACTTGGAGGATAACTACTTTATGGTAAAGCATGTTTCAGTTTTGACTTTTTTATCCAGCTAAATCCCTAAAATTTATCAGTGGTCGCCTGGGACGTCTGTGCGATTCGAGAATCGCGTAGAATAGTCTGCTCTTTCTGGAGGCCATTCCAAGGTTTCATTGTTTGGCGAATAATCGAGTACCTAGTGGTTGTCAACGTGTCGGAATTAGTGGTCAAGCGAATACCACAATGAGGACGTTTCATTAAAATTTTTATTGCTAATTTTGATAGCCCATCAAAATTTTATTTTTTTCATAGTTCGAAAAATGAGGCAGATACAACACTATGAAATATGCTTATGACGTCACCATGTATATGAATTGTTACGTCGCACCATGCTTAGTATATTATATCGTTGGCTGAGAATCAGTCAACGAATATATCTATATATATACAAAACTAAAAACTGGCATAGCTCTCGTAATAATCATCTTTAGTGGAAATTAAAAAATACGTATCGATATTTTTTCACTGTTCTATAATTTACAGTAAAACAAATAATCAGTTTAATTTTTCAGCAGACTTCTTGATTTTAATAATAGCAAAATTTTAGCGCACACGCTGCTTGCAAATAATAATGAAAATAATTTAGAAAAAATCATTGGTTTGATAAAATTCTAATTTTTCTATGTGGTTTATTTTGAGCATCTTTGGTGTCACGTATATTGCAACTGAATTTTTCAGACACTCCCATTTCATTTGTTTGTAAAGCATTGTTTTTGTTACAATTTTTAATAATTTTTCGATATGTTCTGGACATAAATTAATAATATTTATATTGATTTCGTTTAGCAATAATTTATAAATGGATTTAAAAATATTATTATGTAATGTTGGAAATTATTTTTAGGTTTCCAAAATGACCGTTAGGGGACGTAATAGCCATCTTAAATTTTAAAACAGGTTATACGTCAGTGAAAACCGCATCTCGATATCCCTTACCTAACCGAAAACATAAGTAAATAAATCAAAACTAAAAAAAAAATCGGATTTTGGGATAGTTTTTCAGTAGATCCGTTGCTATTAAATTGTAATTATCGTTATTTTACCACAATATATATTATTTTACTGCTAAAATACCAACATAATATTTAAAATCTCAATAATAATTAATATTCATTCAATATGAATATTGATTGCCCTTGTGTCCACACAAAATTCGAACTATTAAAGAAAGCAAGTACCTATGCTTTAGAAAACTAAATCGCAAAAATTATAATGACGATAACTAAATGTCAATCATATTAAGATTGCAGATTTTTACAGTGTATGAGATATTTTTGGGGCTGTATTTTGAAAAAAAATTAATTTTCCACCTGTGGAAGTGTTTCAATGCAATGATAATTAGGGATGGCAACGATGAATCGATGTTTTTAAAACTTTATCGCGATTTTGAATAAAAAAATGTAATAAACTGGTTATTTTTAAGGAAAAAAGGTATTACTTGTTTGATCTCGATAAACCGCTTGGTCTTCACGAAATTCGAACTTTGATCATTGAATGCACGCGGACTTTATGATATCTGCTAACGGTATTCGTTTACTAACTCAAGTAGGTTTGACCATTGACAAAAAATATTATTATTTAACAAATATTTTAATTAAAAAATATAACAAATATTAGTCTTCGTTCTGCGAACAAAAAGAATCAGGAAATGTGTAAGAATTGAACTCCAGATATTTTCGATACTTGTTAATCAGTCAAAATACGACGAAAATCTTAATTTTACAGTGATGGCTGTTACACCCTCTAGCAGGCTAGTTTTTGAGATATAAGCCGGTATGCGATATTTTGTTGGTCTTATTTGTAAAAAATAAATTTTCTACCCATAGAAGTGTTTGATATGCATTGTTTCGTGCTTATTTTCAATGCAACCATATTATACCTAACTGTTGCCGCTAGCCTACTTGGTTTCTTTAAAAAATTTCGAATTTTGTGTGGACAGAACGGCAAAATTCACTCATATTTACTGAATGTTAATTATTATTGAGATTTTAAAAATTATGTTGGTATTTTAGCAGTAAATTATTATATATTGTGCTAAAATGAGGACAATAACAAATAACAACGGTTCTTCCTTTCGAAAAAATGTCCCAAAATCCGATTTTATTTCGTGTTCTGATTTCTTTTACTTATATTTTAGGTTAGATGAGATATATCGAAATGCGGTTTTCACTACCGTATTAGGATCTCATTTGGCTCTCTTTTGTTTTAAAATAGTGGCATCGTTGCATTTATTTATTTTTTTAAAATCTGACTTATTTGCGGTTATGTCAGAAAACGCCCTCTAGCGGCTAGGTGATAAGTCGCAATCACCCCACGCAAGGCACGATTGATAGCTTAAAAAAAGCCATTTTCAACGACTATAAGTTTTTAAGTTCCGTCCAGCCATTTTCAAGTTATTGACATTTATTTCCGAAAATGTTCGAACACGTTCCATCACTTTCCTTTACGGGCTAGAGCAAAACGTGTTTTACAAAAAGTAATTTAATTTATCCCTGTTTTAAAATGGCAATGCATTCTACTATTTTTAATTTAAGAAAATTTTGCAAAAAAACGGGTTTTAAAATTTAAGATGGCTATTATGCCCCTTGGCGGCCATTTTGGAGACTTAAAAATAATTTCCAACATTTTCCCTTGGCAGCTTTACTCATAAATTTTTTACCGCAAGTCTTTACGACAATTACTTTTCCAGATATAGCCGAGTGTCATTCTTAGTTGGCCACCCGGTACATATTAAATAAAATTGGGACAAATTATAACACAGTAAATACTGGATTAGTTACCAATTTTCCGAAACATACTATATGGGAATTTCATAGGTAGACAAAAATCCTTTTAACTGCAGCCGCCTTTTTTAGATAAAAAAGTTATACTTCATAGCTGTCGCTGCACGCAACCACTCAAGGTATTTGCTTTCAAATTGTTTCATTTAGGTTAGAATCCTACTGCTGCCTTTTGGCTCATTACTTTTTTTTTATGGCAGTGGCACACACACTAAAGGGAGATCCTATGGCGCTCGACGAGCGGTGTGTGTGCGAAGATGTTGATTGACACGGTTCTTGAATATTTGTAGGTCGTAATTAGTGGGAAACAGATGTCCTGGAATTGAGTTCCACAGTGATGCAGTGCGCCAGACAAAGGAGTTCTGGTAAAGCGATGTTCTAGGTGCTCCTGCCGTCTGTCGGGACTGTCTGACAGGAGTTGCCAGGGGAGGGATTATGCGGGCCAAATCCTGGGAACATCTGCCGTGAAAGTATCTGTAAAACAGAGACATCTCGGCCATATGATATTCCATGTTATGATGATGCATTAAATACTTTAAAGCAAATACCTTGATATAAGTTTAAAAACGGTGTGATAATAGACTCTCTTTGCCAAAAGTCAAACACGCGTAGGCGCGAAAAAGTTGTGGGGTTTTAAAAGCACAGAATTCATCATAAATGGCGCCCCTTATCAATTGAAGGAAAATTGTTAACGGATTTGAATTATTAATTCAAAAAGCCCCTAGTCATCAAAGTGTTAACTAACTTTACGCGCTTCACAGTGCGAACTTGTATGCACTAGTGCATAAAGTAAAATACGAAATATAAAATATTACTTTTTAAGCACCAGTGCCAAAATATATATTTTTTTACGCACTACTGCGAGAGATACATTGTTTTATTTTGATGTAGTTTATTTCTAGGAAGTAGAGAAAGTATTGTATGTAACTCATACGTAATTGTTTTTTACTCATGTGATTGGCACACTCCCTTGCGGCTCTTGCAAAAGTGTAACTTTACGCACTTGTTGCATAAATAACTATTTTCTACAACTGTCTAAAAAGGTGACTTTTTTATACGCTTGTAGATGCGCAAACGTCTCACGTGGAAAAAATAAAATTTTTTGACTTCTAGAAATATTATTTAAGTTTCATAATGCTACGTCCCATTAAAAAAATAGGATATTGTGCAACTCGTAGGAAAAGCAAAACATTCCTGGACGATTGTGGTAATTGCTGGACGAGGGGCAGCCGAGGCCAGCAACACAGGAGTCCAGGAATGTGCTTTTCCTACGAGTTGCACATACTATTTTTTATCCGATCGGAATTAATTATAATACGTATTTATAAAAATAGAGTCAAATATTACTCTAAATAAAAACGGTGTTTTAAATTTAAACTCAACATAATAAACTTAAAAAAACTTACAATATTGTTCTTGTTTTTTCTTGTATTATTGCATCCACGATAAACACAAACATTCATTTTGAACGTCAACATAATGTTCGAGTACTAACTACAACCAAAACAAGCGGCGTGGCCGCCTGTGCCTGCGGCACGCGCGAGGCCCTTCGGGCCTCGTTTGTGTGACCTTCGATCACACATTATTGCCACGCTCCTATCCGTACCGTGACCTATAATTAGAAAGCCCTTATAATTAGATTTACCAATCGCTAGTCTAATTTTACCGTGATAAATTTCTAATTGGTTGCCATGATAACCGACTTGTCAACGTCAATCGTCATTTTTGTTTAATCTTTATCTAAATACCAAATATCAAATCTCTAAGTGGTACGATTGACGAATCATGACGATTTTTTACTTTTTTTTTGGTTACCATAGCAACCAATTCTTTAGTATGAAATTATGCTTCATAAAGAATCCTAGGTACCTTACTATATGTTTTATTAGTGATATACATATTATTAATTGGTTGCCATGGTAACCAACTTGTCAGCGTCAATCGTTAATTTTTTTTAATCTTTACCTAAATACCAAATATCAAATCTCTAAGTCGTACGATTAACGAATTATGACGTTTTTTTGCTTTTTTTTGGTTACCATAGCAACCAATTTTTTAGTATCAAATTAGGCTTCATAAACAATCCTAAGTACCATACTATATCTTTTATTAGTGATATACATATTATTAATTGCTTGCCATGGTAACCGACTTGTCAACGTCAATTGTTAATTGTTTTTTAATCTTTACCTAAATACCATATATCAAATCTCCAAGTCGGACGATTGACGAATTAAGACGATTTTTAACTTTTTTTTGGTTACCATAGCAACCAATTTTTTATTATC